>NJRL01001707.1:0-15113 GCA_003063815.1 Aphaenogaster rudis
AAACGTATAATAAGTATTACATAATTTAGTTGGCTCAACTAAACAAAATTTGCCCTTTTATGATTATTACAAAATGTTTTGTTATTATTATTATAATCGGTAATAATAATCAAATACTTCAAAAAAAGTATTACTAAATGGATCTCACAAGTTTACCAAGAATTTTTTTTCAGTGTATGGTTGATGCCAAATGAAGTGTTTGAACCTTTCAAGAGCTTAGCTCAAGCTAAACGACCGCAGCAATATGATAATCGATATAAATTATTTAAGGTAATTTATCGCGGCTCGATCCAGAATTTTACAATCGACCGCGGATTTCCGAACTTCGGAGTAGAATTCTTAAGAACGGGCCGGAATTTCGGGAAATATCGCGATCGAACGTAGATCACATTTAGGTCAACAACTCCGTGACAGCTACTTTAAGCGTGCGGTTTCCCAAAGGACTATTTGGCCAGATTAGCCCGCGTAAGTGTGCTCTAATCCTGTTAAAATGTTTGCCAACCAAAGGGAGAGGCTGGGAGCGCGGGGCCGAATTGTGCTCCTCTTGTGTCCGGATGTACACGATGTTCGTTTATATTTGCACAGCTTGGTCAAACATTGGAGTGTGCCTTTTAGTAACCCCCGACGCCTCTGGCAAAAACGCGGGTACGCTGTTATGGGGATTATATTCGGTGAGCGCGGTAAAGATTTAAGATCGCCCGGGATTTGCCCCCGGCGTCTATTCGAAGGGTATATCGCCGTAAAAAAGCGGGATGCACTCGATGAGACATTGAGATCCAATGTTTGCAATTATATCGGCAACGCTATTACGTGTATATAAGCGTCGGCATAATTGATTGTACGCAGAAGCAATATTTAATTGGACAATAATGATGTGAGCGATAATGTAAGAGCAGGGCCAATTAGCAGCGCTGCGGTTGCGGTTCGCGCCAGCCATATATGTCAAATTACGGCGTATCGAATATAAACGGAAACATTGAACTAACAATGCCGTTAAAAATAATGACGTTTACTGGAATTGCAAATTGAACGGATTGCAAGCGGAAATTACGGAAGGTCTCGTATTTTTCGAAAAATAATCGATAAATCTACGGGGGACTTGAGCTGAAAAATTTTAGCTGTAAAACAAAGAACGTAGGTATGAATTATAAATAATTAAATAGAAAATAAAAAACATGAAATATTTAAGTAAAATATAGGCTGTGATCCACTTGATGTTACAAATGCTTCGAAGCATTTAATTGACCAACCAGAATAAAGAATTCTACGATTGACCAATCAAAGAATGCTTCATAGAATATTAAATAATTTATAGAGATCTCAAGAAGCAAAAAGAATTGAATAAATGCGTTTTCTTAACATCATTCGTTGTTGCGATAAATATTATCACATGCCTCGGTGATCGAACTGGCTACGACGCCTGCACGGAGTATAGGGAGGTCCAGGTTCAAATCCTGGCTGAGGTAATATTTTTCGCAACAAATTTTTCTAACAGTTTTCGAGATGGGAGGGTGTTGGGGGAGGGGGGAGAATCTAATAGATGCTTTAGCATTTATTATTATTAAATTTAATACTCGTAGAGGACCACAATCCGTATGGTTGATACGTAGTAATAAAATAGAATAGTAATAGAATAGTAATAGAATACCATCTATGGCCAGTCAAGTCGTTTTACAATTTATTATATGTTAAATGCATAAAGTTTTTGTACTTATTTAGATAAATAATCAATCATAATCTATAAAGAAAATTCAGAGACGTATTAAGCATCTCTTTTACACATGTATCAGTCACATTATCGCGATTTACGCATTAATTCGGCGTTCGAGAAGGAAATGGGATGATGATGGTCCAGCGACGGCAAAGCGGGAAGCGAATTATGTGACATACGTAATGACGGGGCAATGCGTCATAATAAAATCCTCGATCTCGTGTCAGGAGTGCGCGCTATTGCGCGGCCGGCCGGCAATCGGCCATTATGCCGATTCCATTATGCCGGTATTATTGCCGGTCACCCCGGAGGAGAAGAGAGTGACTGATGACGCGCGCCCGGTCCTTTGCAACAATGCCTTAACAGCCGTGCGATAGTTTGCCATTGAAAAATTCGAGAAAAAAAAGAGAAGGAAAAGGGCGCCGGGAAAGAGGCGGGAGAAGGAGAGGGAGAGAGAGAAAGAGAGAGAAACTGTCGAAAGTGGGCGGCATAATTCGACCGTTTCTGAAAACGGGGAAAAAATGGTTAGGGGTTAGTTCGGTTGGGAGCAGAGTCGGAACTTTTTTTTGGCGCGCTCGACGTTTTTTTTTTTTTAGGAAAATGGGGTAAAACCGGGCGACCGCGTCAGTCGATCTCATTGTCGGGGACTTGATTTTGCGACCATTATTAGAGGTGCCGAAACGCGCGATCGTTGGTCCCGCCGCAAATATGGGGTGTTACCCGCAGAGTTTGCCTCCTTTTATCTGGCGGTTCTTTCACACATTTCGAGAGAACCCGATCGTTAATAAATTTCTTAGTCTAATATTTTTCTAGAGGTTTTTTTTTATAGGGGATTTAATGCATCTTGCATACTTATATGGACATGCATACGTAATAGTTTAGCTATTCAATGAATTTATATATATATTATTCAATCTACGTTGCCGTAATATGCGTAATTATTTCTGTGTTCCATTGTTGATTATAAAAATATTGTGATAATTTAAATTGTATTAAATTATAATTTACAATTATGACTCTTTATTATATACAGAGCGTATTTTTTAATTATTACATAAAACAGTTAATTGAATCTGATCATCCAGTTACTGCTTAATCTTTGTTTATACCTGGGCTATAAATTTTATAAATGATAAACAGATATCTAATTAAAAATGACAAAATTCTTAGAATATATGGCTGTGTTGCTTGAACGGACTGTACCAGCTATATTACGTTATTATAGCAAAGTGTTAACCAACGCCTTTAACGAAGGGGTGTCGTCCCTTTCTCCGTTTCGCTTCCTCTTTCCAGCCGGTTCATTGAGATAGAAGAGTACCATTCCGTCCTCACACAGTAGGAGAGTAAGCAGCACGGTCGACCTCGTGTAAACGTGTACAGGGTGTTATAGAAGTATCACACCTTTTTCTAATTATGAATTTTTGAAATTAGGGGCAATTTTTCAATAAAAATTTAATTGGAGATCTCTGCTTTTCGATCTTTCAACTTTCAGCTTTAAATATTTTTCAGCCGGTCCAATCCGAAATAAAGATATTGTTAGAATTTACAAAAAATTATGAGGTGCGTGATAAACACGATATTATTATTTGTTTATATTTATTTATTAATTATTAAAATATTACTTTAGAGTACTTTTAATAGAGTACTTTTAGTAGTGTACTAATTTTTTATAGCATTGCATTTTGGGGAAAAATTAATTACTCTGCGAAAATTTTATGAAAGGTTTTATAATTTAACATAAGAAAAAGTCTATTAATATCCGTATAAATGGATAATTTTATTTCATATTAATGAGAACTCATCTTTTTCTCTCTTTGGGAAGAGAGAATACGCGCGGTAGCTGAATCAAGGTAATAGAAATCCACAATTCACAATGTAATTACAATGTTTGGAATGCATATCGCGGATTACCATAATAAAGTTTGAACGCATAAATTATTACGAGGTATATCCAACGCTGATTAGTTTCATGAACCCGTGACGTGATAAAAGACCGCCATATGGCGTAATAAACTTTCCTATCCAGAAGGTAAGAATGAGATCTTATTTAAAAAACATGATACTTGCTCTCTCTCTTTTAAATTTGCAAAATAATTCATGAATTTTATTAATATAAAAAATATATATAAATGTTAATAGAATTGTTATACAAGATAATTATTATACATTATAAATATTATTAAACAGAATTATTATAAAAATGTATACACACACATATATAATAATAATTATATATACAATATAATATATAATATTTTATAACGGAAATATATATAAAATTAAATTTTTGTTATAAATTATCAAGTTATTATCATTGCATATCAATTGTATTAGCAGCTATTTTATTAAAAATTGTATATTTATTATTTTCATGGTAAATATTTTAACGTTTCTATATTACTTTAAACTTTGATTTATCTTTCGCGAACGAACCAATATTTTCCTAATATTGCACCAATAATCGTTCCGATTTCTGATTATTGGAAAGAAAAGGTTGATCTATCACAACTGGAGGGTAGAAAAGAATCTCGATACTTCACTGAGAGGGATGTAGGTACGTATGTAGACGATAGAATCAGTCGTCTGCTCCGAGAGGAGCCGACGGGATGAGGGTCGGGACGAAACGCAAGGGAGGATGTCGGCGGATGGGGGAGGGGGTGTGCTGAGGGAGGACCTAGAAGAGAGGAAGAGCGAGAAGGAAAGAAGAGAGAGAGAGAGAGAGAGAGCGGGGTGTGTCTCAGCGCCTGGCCGCGACATCGCCAATTAGTCATCGACGCTTAAAAACAGCGGGGGTGCACTGCTCCACCTACCTACCCCTTGCAGCTCTCTGGATGCAAGCGGATGCGCGAGTGAGCGAGCGACTACCCGCATCGCGTCGCATTCGCGAGAGGAAGCGCATTTTATCGCGCTCCACTGAAGTGACTTACTTGCATACTGTCGCCGTTCAACCGCACCCTCTCTCGGACCGGAAGCCGCCTAATTGCACCCTGGCTCGAACGGGCGCGCGACGACGCGCCGTTTTTCTCCCTTTTGCACAAATCGCACCGGATTACATCCGAACTCGTTGTTGACGATTGATATGTATTTATACAATAATCACGAATCGCATAAAAAATATATAACGATGAGAATAAATAAAACATTTTAAATATTTTTTTTTGCACGAAAACTTTTTTAGATAATATTGGAATATATATATATATACTATTAGCGAATTTTTTGATACGGTCGATCGATTATATTTGTAGCTCTTATATTTATAGGTCGATAGTAATCTAAACATTTGTTTCGTAGTTTTACATGCTAAAATTTGAAAAAATAGGATAATATAGAAATCTAACTATATATATATGAAGTATTTATTGCAAATCTCTGATAATTTTTTTATCTTTTGCTTTTAATGATCTCACTGAACATCTACGGATTATCACGTTGGAAAAAGATTCGTATGCGGATTTCCTCATTCGGATATGCGCGCATCAATCTGTATCGCATTATCGCGCCCCATTATAATCATAACTATGTTCCATTATAATGATAGATATCGGGCTAGAAAGATCCTCGTAGAGAGCTCGTTTACCGTCTGGACATGAATATCCCTCTCTAATATCCAAGTCCGAGCTGTAGATAAGGGTGAAGAAGTGAAGTGAATACAACAAGGGGGTGCCGTAGGCAGGGGTCTTGTGTGTAACATAGCAGCTGCTATTGACACCTCGATACCCTGACTCAAATGGAACCAACCAACTCCTCTCGCGTTGCACGGCATAGCTCCGCTGCTACGAAGGTCCGCGGCTACACTTACGCGCCTCTGTGTGCGTACCGCTTCCGTTCCGTTTGTGCGTCTGTGCGCGTGGATGCGGTACACCGAGGGACGATCGAACGCACCTTCGAGAGGATCGACTTCGCCTCTCGGTGTAGGGAAGTAGGACATAAACTTCGACTACGTCCAGCCGCCCTTTTATCACGTACTTCATATCAACCCCCATGTATTGCGCAGTTTCTCATTTGTTTCAGACCTGTGCGTGTAATATAATTTTGTGAACGGCGGCTTAATTTCATATATCAGTGGCGAAAGAAAATAATGAAACAAATAGACGGAATGTGAACAGATATGTAAGTCGGTTAATGTGAAATGAAAAAAATCTGGTAACAATAAATAAAAATTTAAATTAAGAGTTATAAGCAGGACCGGCTTCAAATACACTGGACGATTAAATGCAATAATTAGATGGGAAAATTTTATTTAAAGAGATTTTGTTATAATGCTGTAAACCGGACGGACGTAAAATATTCTCTACGCGAGAAACAAGCTATGAATGCTTTAAGGGCGCATTTAAATTAATTTTCTTTCACGTCAGCCAAGTGTACATTCGCATTGACTAATTTAATTTCTGCTCAGCGTCAAATCGCGTTTTCAATGCCCGGTTTAAAACTCGCATGAATAACAGATTTAATTAAATAAAATAAGAAATTATATTACTGAAATAAATAATTATATGAGGTTGAATATATTTACGCGCCGCGGTGCTACTGTCGGACGTGGCAGTCCAATTTCAACGTCGTTTTCAAACGTAGTTTTTACCAACTTTTCCTCGGCTGTCTCACAGATTTCACTCCCCTCGACGTAAGTCACGTAACGGAGGGTCTCGAACGTATGCATTCTCGCGATCGAGGAGAGCAGATGCGTCGCGTCTATCAACAAGCAATTACAACGTCGACGTTACATTAATTATTTGCGGATGAAAGACGCGGTCGCTCTTCGGGGAAGGCAGTATTTCTCTTTATTCGCCATCCGCTCGATTGAACAATTAAGGTGACCTCGGCACACTCGGCAATAAACAGCCTCCGCATAATTCGGTAATTAAAAGCTCTCGCCTCCCTCCCCTTCTCTCTCTCTCTCGTTCCCTCTCTTGCTTCGTTGCTCTTGCAACGGAATCCTCGCGGTAAGCATTCAGTCCTCGTAAATTTGCATAACCTGCTGCCTGGACCAGGTAAGCCTTACGGGATAGAGACAAGATGCCTAATGTCGCGGAAACTTTTTACTACCGTTTGGAAATAAAGAGCCGAATAATTCGAGCATTGAGGCGACGATGACGCTTACACGCACGCCACTGGGAGAACCCCTTGTGTTTCCTATTTAATAAACGGCTCGGCGGCATCACATTTAGGTCGAATCGTCGATCTTTTAACTCACGATAGTACAAATTTTTGACGCGCATGTAATATAATTCCGGGAAAAAATTTTTTTTCGATCTCTTGAATACAAAAAAAAAGAAAATGGTGGTTTAAATATTCTTTTAAACCTTCGTTGTCACACCTCTGTGAGGTCTCGCGTTTATCACACTGGGTCAAATTGACCCAGTCGATTTTGAAATGGCTGCCATCTTAAAACTATCCATCCGATTCGAACGAAAAAATTCTGGAAGATACTTTAAACATTGCATGTTTTTTTAATAATAATGTAGCAAATCAAATAACATGTCCCAAAAAATTCTTGAAGATGTAAATTCCAAAAAGGAGACTTCCGAAAAAGAATCGGAGGACGGGTCAATTTGACCATGTGTAACAACGAAGGGTTAAATAAAAAACTTTCCATTTAAAAGAATGTTCACCATTGTTGGTGTTTCTGGAAAATCTAAAAAAATATATCCATGCAGCAAATGTGTTTCTACAACTTCCGGGCGAAGTACGTCGGTTTCTTCATAGAACCGCAAACGTAGGAGAACTCGTGAGAATTAACCGTGAAGGCTATAATAATTATGATGTAAGCGTGTCACTTTGTCCACGTATAGAGAAGCAGAATACGCGCGCGAGGAACATCAACGAGCCTCTATCATAATCACCGATCGAAAGATGAAAGACCGCGGCAGTCGCGTTGCGGCGAGTGTCTGTCAAAGAGATAGAGCGTGGAATTACACGAACGGGGGGCGGACTTACAACGCCCCGGGATGTAATCGGCTGTGGGTCGTGGATGAGATGCCCGGGCTCTCTCCTACTTAGAGATCGGCGGACGTACACGCGCACGTAGCTCGCACGGTGGCACGCGACCGATCCATAGAAATCCTTTATAGACGCGGCGTGCGGGTGACATTTCTGGACGAGTGTTCCTGACTGCCGACCGACATACATACGCGAAGACAGATAGCAACTATAATACCGTCGTCGGCCTGCGCCGCCGCCGCCGCCGGAACGTCTCCGTCCCTCGGGCCCTTTAAGACACTCGAGAGCCACTCTGCTCGACCAATCAATGCCACATGTACGTGTAATCGCGCGTGGATGGCACTCTGCCCCGCACGACGTGGAGCACGCACTCCGGATTATATCGCGCAGATCGTAGACGCGACAAGATTTGGATGTGGTAATGGGATACGAAAGGAACTTTTTATTTGCACGACGAGAAAACCCTTTTATTCGCTTTTTATCCGGTTGCGTTAAATGGACGCAGTGCAATATGGACCTTACTTCTAAAAGAGGAGAGTTTAACCCTTCGACGAGATCGCATTAATCCGCTTGCGTGACTTTTTTTGACGTATGTGCTCGTGTAGGAGTCAATTTGACTGATATTTTAATTAATTTATTTTGTATGTATATAAACAAAATTTTCAATTTTTATTTATAAGTAATTATAAACTGAGATATGTTTTAAACATAAAATTATAATTTTCAAGCATTAGAAATTAAAAGAAATCCGTATTTTTAAAAATATTTTTCTATGTAGTTAGTTAGTTTAGGTTTTTTTTAGTTTTGGTTAGTAAATTCATAGCTTTCGTCTGGATCAGTTTGACCCCCACGCGCGTGCTTACGGGTTAAATTTCGAAATGTGAACAGTCGCGTGAGGTTTAGAATATATGCTGTGTGTGACGAATAATTAACAACTGTTTTCTTTTTTTTAACATAACTAGTAGTAGGACGCGCGAAGAAATTGTCAGTACTCTTGCATCGATCTTTAGATTTTCCATTTGTGACAGGTGTATATTCCTCTACAGCGCACAAAAATTGCAACAACATTGCAGTAACATTAAATATTGCCTAAATGTTGCAGCAATGTTGCTGCAATTTTTGTGCTGTAGGGGTTTATTAAAAAAGGCACATCGTTTATATAGAAGTTATAGTGAGGGGGTTTATATAGAAGTTATGGTGAGGGGTGTATTCTGCATCCCACGCGATCATCGAAGGGGGCTAAAAGAGACTTACAAGCAAAATTTTTATTCCGACGAAAATAATCGTTGAATTTATATTTCACCTGAAACACTGCGAATCGTTATTTATTCAATTTCTCTGTATCAACACAAACAACATTCTTCCTGGTACAATGTCGCAATATAGAAGCAAAAATTCTAAGAGTGACAGTTGATTGAACTCGCATAATTGTATATCGAATTGTCTTGCCTGTGAATCCGGCGCGTGAAAAAAAAAGGAACGCGGCGCGGGAAGGAAGTCACGGATAAATGGAAAACTAATAGGACGTGTCCCCCGGGACAATGGTCCGGTTTGATTTTCAAGCCGCAATCGGGGCCGCGGTTCCGCGTTTTCCCGTTGGCGTTTGTTGTTGTTCGGCCGCTCGTCAGCCGCAGGAGAGCCGCGTCGGTGTGTACACATTTACGTATACACGCACGCACCACGTGTTACCCAGGTAGAGAGGCATTTTTCCACGGGCACCTGCAGTTTAAATAAACGCATCGCCCACGCTTTTTCCCTCTCGGCCCGCTCGCCCGAATGAAAAACGAAGGAGCGAAACGACACGGCAGCGACGGAATCATGGAAACAGGTGAATTGGACATCAGGTACGTCTCCTTTGGCTTTTCCGGATAAGCCAATTCTCTAAACGACAGTATAATGCCTGACATATTCGCGCGTTACGGCTGCTTGCGAATCGAGGAAATGGCAACAGTAAGCAAATATACTTGACAGTTTGAAAATTGACATTTGACGTGGATCGATATTTTTAGTCTATTTATTTAATTATGTACATAATAATTTTAATATTTTCAATATATTTAGATAAAATTTTATTATTTCCTAGCATCCTAGAAAGTAAGTCATAAATTTTAATTACGATATCTATGGAGAACTTGAATTTTTCTCAAAAGTTCTACGGTTTTAGAATCTTTTTTTATTAGCTAAAAATATTAAACAAATTATATTAAAAAAAAGAAAAATTTCAATGTTGAATTTTAACGTTAGAAAATGTTAGAATGTTAATTTAGAAAATGTTGAATAAAGCCGATCGTATGAAGCTTCCCCTCAGGGTCAAAACGCGCCAGCGGATGAGACCTTTTCGGTCGATATGCTGACTTTAAGGATCAGTTATCCGAGCCCGCGTCTATTTGCTGAAATTTATCCGAAGTGAAATCCCGGCAATGCGGCTCGACGGCGCGCAACCTCCCGATATTATTCCCTAATTACGCCCGGCGTCTGTTTACGATCCGATCGTTTCTCTTTGTGCGGCGAGTGCCCCTTCGTGTTCCATCCCCCTCCGTGATACGTTCCCGATACAGCGCGTGCACACGCGGGCAAACGCCGCGCCGCGCCGGCACGTCTAAGATGTGTATCAACGTTGTTGTATCGGCACGGCATTACGTGCATGCTTAGACGTGCGCAACAATACAGTCATATAGGTTCGGATATAAGCTTCCGAGCTCTTTCATCTTATCGCGGTATCAACGTCAAACGCACCAGACGCTCGACTCGACTCGAGTCGAGTCGACTCAGGGCTCTCCGGCTCGCTAGCTCCGCTCAGCTCGTGCTCTCTGACTGGTTTCCGCCCATTCTCATTCTCCGATATACACCCTATCCCGGACCACCCGAATGCGCATAGCGGAAGCCCGGTTATACCTAAACCTATACCCTGTAGGTAGGCAGGTTGGTCTGGCTTGCCTCTTGTAACGTATTGCCTTTCACGAGATGCCGCCGCCGCCGCCGCCACCGCGCGCGCGTTTGTACCCCCGATACCGATCGTAACGGGCGTAACTCCGCGCCCGATGCCATGCACGCGATTTTTCATACGAACGCGGCGGCACCGGCTCGAATGTCATTAATTTCCCCCCAGCGGTGAAACATTTTATATTGAATTTTCCCGCTGATACGTTATGTCAACCTTCCCGTGCAACGTTACCGGAAGAAATAACAAAATAAGTCTCGCGAGGCGGCCACCGGTAAAATCCCGTATTTCCGCAAAATTTTGCGGAAATATTCCACCAAATTAACATCAGGATTTCTCTCCCTTTGTCACTCGACGACTACGAAATCCTATCACAGTGCGTGATATTAATTATGATTTTATTAATTAAAAAAAGAAACTTAGCCGTAAGCCGCGCCGGCGTAGGATTTCTTCGGGACAGGTAGGCTTCAAAGAGCCACCACGTGTTCCCCCTTTTTAAAGTCTCGCGCGCGTGTCTCTTTGCGCATTCCCGATGAGGAATCGAGCATCGCGCGTTACCGGATCCCAGGCGTCTCCCGCTGGGCACACGTTGAAAACAGAAGCGGAGCAGGGCAGAAGCGGAGAGAAGGGCCACGTGCGCACCAGGCGCCGCTCGAGGCTTACGAACTGTCGAAGCGCGTAATTCCCCGCGCGCGGATCCTCCGCCACTCGAATTAATAATATTAATTCGGGCATTCGGCTGTTCGGCGTTTGCCTTCGAATATCAAACGCATCGCGTAGGTGTCACGAACGTGCGGTGTAGGGCCGATCGCGGCGAATCCGGTTTCTCGTTGCGCGCGCGTGTGTGTGTACAATGTACATTACACATCGAGCATTTCAAGTCTCGATCCGCGATATAAAGACAGAATCGCAGCCTTCCCTCTCGAAAGAGGATCCCTTGTAAAATTCCGCGGCGCTCTTACCGTTCAATCTGCTTTGGGAAACGCACGAATCCGAATAATTGGCGCACGACCGACCTTTATCCACCCCTTCTTGAAATGCGAAATAAGATTCGACAAAATCGGAGGGATGAACGGCCCCGTATATCGACGGCGATACTCGCTCATTTCCACGAAGCTGATAATCCGCGTAAAACCTCCTCCGCACGTATTTATATATATGTATATATATATATCGCGTACATATATATACTTTTACGCGCACGGGCGTGCACGTACGCACATTCGCCGGCGGGGGATACGGCCGGGCATCCTACATCTATATACCGACGTATTGGGGAACTGAGATTTGGTGGGACCCCCTCGACTCGACTCGACTTGCGATTATTCAATTCATCGGCCTGTCAAAAGCACCAGTGCACGCTGTGTTCCCTGATCGTTCTCTTTCCCTTCCTCTCTTTCTCTGTCTTTCGCCCGCTCCCTTTCGGCCCTACCCCTCTCGCTCTCTCTCTCTCTCACGCCGAGCCTACGCTCTTCCTCTCTTTTTCTCCCTTCCGCGAATATACCTCCCCCTTCGACCCCCCTCTCCCTCTTCCGATATAACTATCTTCTGTCTCTCGTCCTCTCGAACCGTCCCTCTTTCCCGATTTTCCGTCTCCGTTCGGCGCGCTGCTACCCTTCGGTCGCGGCCGCCGGCTCCCTTCGGGGTGGAGAACGATTAGGAGCAATACGTTGCGATAACTGCCCCTAATATCTCGGCATCGCTGCCATACGCAATACAAATTAGGGAAGCGTACCGTGAAAGTACGGCGGATATTTGATTCTACGATTCTCCCTCCCCTCCCTCTTACTCTCTGTCTCTTTCTTTTTCTCTCTTTTTGTCTGTACTCACTCTCTCGGCGAGTAATACGTTCCTTCCGAAATCCTGGTCCACGTGGCGCATAAATCTATGCCGAAATTTGTCGTAATCTTGACGAAATAACAGTATATAGTAATTCGATTTCATATGCTTTTTGTAATATCTTAAATAAATCGCAAATAAAAAAAATCAATTCTTAATGTTATAAAAGAAAAGCCGCTTTCTCCAAATTTCGAAACCACCTATAATTATATTCAATTGTTAATTAACTGTTACTTTTGCTAAAGATATTGATTATCATTCCATTAATTTTCACTTGCATCATTTCTTGCGATTTACGGATATAAAATTTTTCTGAAAGAAAAAGGTATTTGCCGATAAACTCACCCAATTAACGCGGTATTAGTTGCTCGCTTTGTATATACAGGATGATCATACGCTACGATTCTCGTAATAATTTAGTAATAAAAATTGAATTATATATTCGCGTATATTTTATTTATGTCATAAATTAGTTAAAAAGATTAAAATATGTGTAACAAGAAAAGTCTATAACGGGTAATAAGTCCGTCTTTTATGAGGCATTAGATGCCTTTTCCGAAATCCGGCCTCATCGCCTGTATTATTGCGCAAATATCCGCATCGATGCGGAAAATTCTGTCGGTTCTTCTGGCCCCGTAATTTATTCGAGCGCCATCCCCGGCCGCGTTATAAGCCCCGGCTTATATCGACGTGTCAACGCTTCACCTCGACACTTGGGCCGTTTTTGTCGCTCCGAGGGAAATGTCATTTAAAGTCGTGGCTCGTTTTAACGAGAAAGAGAGAAAGAGGGAAGAGAGGGAAGAGGCCGGAGCGAATTCGACGATTCGACCGACGCCGTGAAAACACCGCCGCACCCCTCACGGCGCATTAGCTGTCATCGCCTTCACCGGTCGCTTTCATCGCCCGCCATGAAACAAATGATCAAAGCGTCAACGCGGATGCTGTGAATGGACCGCAGGATCCATCCCCGGATCGTGTCCTGCCGCCTGACCGCCCGATAAAGCCGTTCGACGCGTCAGTCAGTTTCCGAGTGATTGTAAGCTGCCAGACAATACTCACTGTGTAACACTTAAGAAAACGAAGATGCTTCTTACGAATTTATGCTGTTACGCAGTTACGCTGCTATAATAATTTCGAATTTAAGTTATAAATACGGCCATATAGTATCCTCTAACCCTTTAATTTTTGAGGATCGTGAAGGCCCTTTCTTCTTAGCGTGCGTGTTAATTAATACATGCGAAAATTACTTTGCTCAGTATATAACATATTGAAAAAATTGAAAACGTTCGGGAAAATAATTACATTTTTCGGGTACGTAATTACATTTTAATGAAAACGTTTCTTAGTAAAGAATGACGAACGTATCAGATTTTACTTTTATTCAATACGCCGAACGTGCGGGGTTAATCATCGGCGATTTAACAAGTTTGCCATTACCGCAGCGGATTTTTTCTGCAAACCGGATCGGATTGCATTCCCTGCAAAAATACGTTTTTTCGGTATTGCTTTTTCCGTTTCATCGCTACAAATAAATTCGCCGGGATCCGCCGGGAATGGATTCTGCGGATGCGTGTACCGCGGTATTGTTCCGCGGTATGTAAAGCGATACTGAAATAACTGCTGTAGAAATTGAGCCCCGCGGCTGCCACATGCGCGTACGTATTTGCACGTATGCATGTGCGAAAGCGTATTATGTACGAGCTTCGCGGTAAAGTTAAGGCGAATTTGCGCGGCTCGCTGCTAGTCCGATCGTTATTCTCGATCGATCATCGAAAGTGAGTTCGCGAATCGATTTATAACGTCTCATCGTGAGTTCGATGCGACCCTGCAGATACTCGTGACGTTCTTAACACATTCGCAGCAGCGCTGACGTAATACTGCGTCCTTTTATAAACTGCATCTAAGAAAATGTTTTGCACATGGAGAATAGAGAGAAGGAGGCCGAACTCCCATGGTGGAATCTTCAAAAAGTGCGACTGAATGCCGAGTCGAAATGTAGTTTATTATTGCTCCGCAAGGTTGTGCTTTCGTCTCACGAAACTCACACGTACACGGTGGACTTTTGTGTTAGTTCTGTTTTCTCTCCACCCTGCATCTCTCCTCTTCCTCAAGCCATGGGCACCTTGTGATTGTAATGCTATCTATAGGTACCTATAGGTACCATCGCCGGGTCTCGGTTTGGGTCGCATGTCCCGAACACACAGTTCGGCCTCCTTCTCTCTATTCTTCATGGTTTTGCAGATGTAGGCAGATTTCTAGGTGTCACAACAAAAATTTATCGCTATTTTTTGTATCTGTTAGAATATTGTTTGCCGCATATAGAATTTATAGCAGCAACATTCTAGTAATATCTTCTGGAAAATTTAGGTTCTATTGCCAAATGTTAATCACTGCATTCGATAAATGTGAGTTTCGATATTACAGCTAGTAGAACGATCTTTGTGAAAAATATAGCTGCCGATTATAACTGCAGCATCGAGATAATATAACAACATATTCTAGATGTCACAGCTAACTTATTCTTTTTTTACTAACATACATTTTTCCAAGCGGTCACCCATCCAACTGCTCTCATCATGTCTAACGTTGCTTTACCTTGATGATCGAAAGAGAACATCTTTCTTGAGTATCTGCTCACGACTATATGTATTAAGAACGACATAGTTCTTTTTATTATATGAA
>NJRL01001709.1:3952-30744 GCA_003063815.1 Aphaenogaster rudis
GAGAGAGAGAGAGAGAGAGAGAGAGAGAGAGAGAGAGAGAGAGAGAGAGAGAGAGTATACACGTTCTGCCGCTCCAGCATGCCGTTTCGGTTTCAGCGCGATCACGCAACTTGTTTCTAAGGTCACCGTCTCTCGTTCGCTCTGGCATAGCTTAAAACAAGTTGCGTTGAGATTGGTCAAGGTACGACATCGTTTTAGACTTGCTCTTTCGCTTGGTCCCTCCCTGCCCCCCTCACTTCTTCTTTTCATTTTCCCACTCTGTCCCTCCGCCATCCAATGCCGCCGCCGCCGCCGTCGTAGTCGCAGCCACCTCCATCACCGGTTCTAGCTGGTTCGTCTCCTCCTCTACCCTCCAGGCGTAGCAATAGTCCCCGGCCTGCTTTGCCCCATCCCCAATGCGAGCGCGCAGCTTCCCTGCTACAGGCGACGTAAACCCCGTTTCGGGGGAATCGCACGAACGAAACGCCGCACGTGTTCCCAGGAGCGGTATCCAGTACACGGAGTGCCCCTCAAGGCTAGTCCAAGACGTCATAGGTGTTCTTATTAAAGAGAATTTTTCAAGATTTCTTTTATATCAAAAGATTGATCGTGTAAATGTAAATAGAAATCGCACAAAAAGCTGATTTCGCACAAAAGTCATCGAATTCTTAATCAAACTTTTCCAAATCCGACATTTTGATAATAATTGTATTTTTAGAAATTTGCGAACTGGATCTTAAGAAAAATATTAGAATTTATCTTAAATATCAAAATACAATAAAATTATTACTGTAACTTCTTTGTTTTTTACAAGCTATATTCTTATTGATCGATGGTACTGGGAAGACATGTCGTGAAATTTGGAATGTTATTATTTTAAATGAATTTATCTCTTTCTCAATCACTTTGTGTTATATAATTGATTTTCGTGCATTAGTAAAATTAGTACGATTTTTCCGTGTAAGTGGTCAATGTTTTACTTAATATAATATCTATAATATTATAATAGTGATTTAAACACATAAATATGATTTCCATGAAGCAGTTTTGCTATTTTTTCGAATAAAAATCGATATCAAATAATCTCGTGTATCACGAATAGACAAGAATATATTTTTGCTCGTGCTGGGGGCATGTAATGAGCCTACCATAATCCAATTTGTTACTTCTGATGCTGGGGCTCGACCGCTCTCCATAGGTATTGATCGCCAAATTTTCGTCGCATCTTCTGTGCTTATTGTTAGTGTCGTGAAGTCAAGGTCTCTTCATAATACACAGGCACGTACCTACTATACAAAGTAATCTATACAAAATAACGCAATGTTAATGCGTTGTAATACATTTTTGTGGCAAATATTTACAAAATTTGCGTTTTAGACAAATATTTACAACATATAAATTACGTATTTTTTTTATACGTCATCTGTATACGTATATACATGTATATGCGTACATACATACATACATACAAATATTTAAATTGAAATATTATAATTCTAAATATTTTAATATTATAATAATAATTATAAAAAATAAAAAATATTCCATTGACATAGCGGCAAATTCGGAGAGAAAACTGTCTTTTAGACATAATTTGTTATATTTGTATATATGTATGCACGCACGTACGTGTATGTATACATGTATACACATCTATACGTGTATGTATATATGTGTATACATGCATATACGCACGCGCACACAAATACAAACACAAATATACACATACAAACATGCGCGCGTGCGTACACTCATGTAAAAAGCTTTGCTTAAAAGATAGTTTTAGGTTTTCAAACTTTTTGAATTTATTGCTGTATTAATGGAACATTTATTATTTTTTGATAATTGTGGTTGTAACATGGAAATATTTAAGATTGTAGAATTATAATCGAAATATTTATTTAATAAGACATCGACTGCTTATGACATCGATAGGTAGCTAATATCAGTGGGCAAAGAAGTGGGTAAAATGGAACATGGTAACCTATCAGAAAATTTTATCGAATTAATTCTGTTAAAGAATATCGTCATAAATATTTCTATTTATGATTCGTGTGTACTTCGACTATTATCCCGGAACTTGTCAGAATATTCCCGCGATTTACGATCCCGATCCGCCCCTGAAGCAACATATATTCGTAGCTTCGCCCGCATGCGCCCAGCGTTGAATCGTCGGGGTTTTACCGGGCTATCTCCATTATCCGAATCAACCACGGCGTATCGACGAGGGGCTCCTATCGCGCGAAGCGTTTGGCCGTTGTGTGCGTGAATACGAATGCGTGAGCGAGCCGCTGTCGTCATTCCTTTCCCCGCACCTCTAGCACAATCATACACCCTCCTCTCCACGATCTTCTCTTGGGGAACCGGCGGTTTGCCCTTCTCCCACCACTGCCGTAGACCGCACGTGGCGTCCAATGCCCCGCCGTGAGGCAGTCGTCGTGGTTTCTACTCAAACACGTGCATCGCGAGCACTAGGTCATTGCTCTCCGTACTCCGGCTCTTTCTCTCTCTCTCTCTCTCTCCCCTTCTTTCTCTCTCCCTGCCCCCCCCTCTCTCTCTCTCTAGCGAGCAATATATCGCGAGTGAGTTGGAACAAGTCAGAGCGAGCTGGCGGGCTCGACCCTTCGTCACAGCACTTGCCGCACACTGTGCGGCATGACCACGACACGCCAAATCGTGCGAGCCGTGCCGCAAACTCGACCTGCTCTCGGTGCGTCGTCCTGCGTAACCGTGGAATGCTTGCGAAGTCGACGTTCGCAGACCGGTCGAGAAGCTTCGATTTCGCCGAAACACACTCGAAATATTACAGCGCGTGCATATATGCACACAATCCTCAAAGGAAAAAAGTAGAGAAGCGAGAGTAAATAAAAAGAAAAAGAGAGATATGACTGACGAAGCTGTAATATGTTATCAATACGTAATGGAATGATAATAAGAAATCAAACAGGAATATCAAACAATGAGGAAGCGAATCTGATATCAGTTGATATAAAACGCAACGAGCTCTTATCCTTCGCTTTGTAGCTATTTAATCAGTTTATATCGCTCTCAGAGAATTTTGACGTGTTTTCATATTATTTCGTATGTAAATCTTACCTAAATCTCATCGACTTATTTTCGGGATTAGATACTGTTGTTAACAATAAGGTCGAACTTAAATAATATATTTTTCTTAAAAACGGCTAGCATTACTCTTATTAGTTTTTATTGCTGCACTGGATCGAATTTGTATAAAAGAGACTTGATTTGTATTTCTAATTAATGAACGGACGCAAACTACCTGCAATTGCATTAGTGCTACCTGTTACGACATCGAGGTGTCCTTAGATAGCATAAACACGGCAATGTTCATCGGCGCTATTATGAGTGCAAGAAGTTTCGTAATAACATCAGTATCGCAATAGATTGCCCTTTTCGGGCAATCGCGACTGTATTACAAATGTATCGCGTCATGCCTTTACACATATACAATATTCGGACACACACATTTGTATATGTATATATATATATATATATATGACATCATAGGCGCCCTTACAACTTTTTTCAAGGGGGGGGGGCAGAAGTGTAAATACACTTATAGGAGTAGTACCATTTTTGTAAGGCTTTGCCAAATGAACGTTATTTAATATTTTCAAATAATATTTTTTAAAGAAATATTTATGTAGATTTTTATTTTTAAGTGTATAAATTTCAAACAAAAGTTATATCTGGTTGTCAATCATAAAATCATTCTAAATTGAAAAAATTAAAATCCAGAGAGGGCATATGCCCCTCCTTGGCCCCCCCCTCATGGGCGCCCATGTATGACATGTCAAATATAAAATTATTATTAATATAAAATGCTGATATATAGGAGAAGGGTAGGGAGGGAGAGGAAAAGACATTTCACTTTATAATTGAAAATATTAAGAGATAAAGTCGTATTTTGCTCCAAGTTTACACGCAACGATGAGATAGATCGTGTATCTTTACGCAAGACGGCAATTTGATATGCTTTCAATTATAACGTCTCAATAATAATAATGCTTATACCGATTAAATTCGTAATAGGTTTAATCGTTAACTGGGTGTCTCTATTACATAATAAAAGTGCTTTTATTTTTTCTCTATGTGCCTTACGGAGATATTACAATGTAAAATCCAAATTGTGAAATTTTGAGATATGTCACCGTTATTAGAAAAAAGTACTGTTACAATGGTATATTATATATTATACAATATAATAGATTATAGATATTATAGACTATATATATTATACATATATATATATATACAGGGTGTTAAATTTTAAACGTAACAGATGGAATATCTCGTAAACAATGCATTTTAGAGAAAATTATTAATAAAGTCTACTTCTTATTTGCTTCATTAAAGTCTTTTTTCTTTTCTGAGTCCTTTTGTTCCATCATTTGACCTTCAATCATCTTCAATATTGTAAGTTAAATGTTGAAAAAGTTACCAAGTTTTTCTTGAATATCTTAAAAAAATGTTAGGTAAATAAAAAAATGCTTCAGACAAAAGTTGTTCAAATTAATTAGTAGAAAAAGATGTTACAATAAAAAATATGGGTTTTCATTTAAAAAATTCATTCAGACCTCCACCTGACCTTGGAAACGCCACTCAAGGTGAAACGAATATTACTATGTTATGTCCCCCTCGAAACCCTACAATTTTTGTATGAAACATTTTTCTCTAAGATGCATTGTTTACGAGATATTTCACCTGTTACGTTTGAAATTTAACACCCTGTATATACAGGGTGTCCCATGACTCGAGGTCCATACATTAGGGGCGTGTTATTGAAGTCATTTAAAGTTGAAATTGTTTAATAAACATATGTCCGTAAATGCTTTCTAACAGAACTACAACCATTGAAAGTTGATGTAAATATTTGAAAAAGGAAAGAAAAAAAAAACATTTAATTTAACTTGTTTATTTACAAAATGTATTATAAATTCTGTTCAAAATTATCTACTGCAGATTTAATACAAAGTCTTGCCCTGCATAAAAGTGATCTAATAGCTCGCTCCACCATGCCAGGAGAATTTCTTATTAATTAATAAGACAATTATTAATAGACATATTAATAGACAATAAGACAAAATAAGACAATAAGACAAAAATTAATAAAACAATGCCAGACTGATAGAAAATGTAAACAATAACGGACTGACAGAAAATGTTTCAAATATTCACATCAACTTTCAATAGTTGTAGTTCTGTTAGGAAGCATTTACGGACATATGTTTATTAAACAATTTCAACTCTAAATGACTTCAATAACACGTCCTTAATGTATGGACCTCGAGTCATGGGACACCCTGTTTAACTTTCACACTCGAATATCTCGAAACCATGGCGGTTTCGGTGAAAATGTTTTAAACAAAAGTTGTATGGTTTTAAGGGGGCCATTTAGTAGCGGTAGAAGATTGGTCACTTGGGTCATTTTAAAGGTCATTTGAAGGTGGAATATATATATATATATATATATATATATATATATATATATATATAGGGTATCCCATGACTCGAGGTCCATATACATTAATCCATACTAATAAATATTATAATATAATTAATACTAATAAATAAATTACAATATAATAGAAAATGTATAATAGGGTTCCCCCCCCAGGCGAAGCTCTACTTTAAAAAACCTAACGTGCTATTAATGGAATCTCTAGAGTGATGTGGAAATCTACTATTAGTTATTTTAGCATTCTTATAGCATTCTTCTATACAATGCAGGCAAATGCATATCTGATAAGACTTAGGATTCTTTAAATAAGAAGAAAATATTGATTATTTTTTTAACATTTACCATTTGTCATATTTGTTTTGCCATGTTAGTTTTAACATTTCTAAAGTATTTAAGTTTTATTTGTTTTTTTAACTTTTAGTAAAAAAATTACAGAAATAAAGTATAATACAAATAATTATATAATTCATTCAAAATGTCAGTAACCATATTACTTTCAGAGAAAACTTATTTCGACTTCTTTAAGATACTCACTTTCCCACGGGTTTAAATAAATAAAACTGGTTCCGTAGTTAAAAATATCGTATCGTAGTTAAAAATTACCAGTGAATTAAAAACTATAAGATTATATGCATATATAATTTACATTATACTTTTTAAGTTAAAATTGGCCAATTTTACCCATCTTCGATCTATTTTTACCATCGTCCTTTTATAATTTTAAGAGGAAAATATATGTACATATAATAGATCATTTATAAAGTATGCATTTTTTATGGCATATTAACATCATCGACGTTTATTTAATAGAGAATTATATATTATTTTTACATAATTTAATTCTGTAATCACTTTGAATATAAAAAATTAATAAAATCGAAAACTAAAAAAATCAATTTACGAAATATTTGATTTTTCTGATATATTTTTACATATATAAGAAATAAGTATATCTTGTAAAATATTCATTTTTCTTATAATCTTATTTTAATGATTTCATACACAAATAATTAATTTTAAGGAAAATTAAAGGAAAAATATGTAATTGTACATTGTATGTGTGTGTGTGTGTGTGTGTGTGTGTAATTGTACGCGCGCACGCGTGTATGAGTACACTATGTTCATAAATAATTTTTTACATATTTTTGATGTAACATACCAATTGCTACGCATTTCGGCAGTCGACACGTGTCTCATTGCGTCCATTCAAGGTCGCTAGTCCGATGAAAACGCAGAACGTTCGTTATCTAATATTGATATGTGCCACGCGCGCTTTCAGACAATCAACACAACTCTTTACCGAGGTTCGTTTTAACTCTTCGTATCGAAATGTCACATCGAGCTCTCATCACGCGTATATTATCCGCAAGTCTTAAGAAAAACGTCTCAATTATGACATAAAAGCTTACGCAATTATTTCTACTCGTTTTTTACTATAATCATATATTCGTGACGCCCTTATTATGAAATACATAATAGTGATAACTTTTTGTCTGATTATGTATATATCCAAGGTTGGGAAAGTTACTTTATAAAAGTAACGAGTTACTTTTCAGAATCGATAACTTGTAACTGTAACGAGTTACTTTTATAAAGTAACTTTCCCAACCCTGTATATATCATTAAAAATACATATACTGTATCAAATTGAATTAAAAAACACATTCATACACAAAATTGCTTAAAATGTAGTATGATCTATATTAATAATAAGATATAAATAAGTTTCAAGATGAATCCAATAATGAATGTGTAAATTCTAGAATATTAACAGTGGCGATAATGAATAATCAACACATTATACTTAATTAATATTAATTAAAGATAATTTTTCGCAATATTATAGAGAAAAAATAATTGTAATATAGATTTAAAAAAATATAATTTACATTTTATTGTAATTTTTCTACATAATATGATACCTCTAGTTATCCATATAAAAATATTAAGATGAAATTTGTCAGAAAATCAATAGTTTACGAGATATTTTATACTTTATTCTGATACATTTTGACATGAAATGTAAAATATCTCATAAACTATTTATTTTTTGATAACCGTACCTTAATACTTTTCTGTACAGAATAATGAGATGTATCAATTAATCTAAAGAAAACACATAATTGCGCTTATAAAAAAATTTGCAATTTGTAATATGCAATTACATGTTTTCTTTGAAGGCAAAGTATTAAGATACGGTTATCAAAAAATAGTTCACAAAATATTTTATATTTTATGTTAAATATATCAGAATAAAGTATAAAATATCTTGTAAACTATTGATTTTTTGATAATTTCAGCTTAATACTTTTATATGTAGAATAACTAGAAGAATCATATTATTGTTATGTCATATTATTATGTAAAAAAAACATACAATTTTATTTAAAAAAATAAAGCTGACTTTCAAATCTCTGAAACGCTACCACTTATAAAAAAGAATATATGCTATATAATAATTCTCTCGAAATCGTGCAACTTTTATATGTAATAATTTTTTACAACGAACAATTTACGAGTAATTCACCATCTACTACTATTTTTGAGAAATAAAAGATTTTTTAATAACAAAATTAAAGCTTATTTAAAAACATATTCAATTTTAAAAATCTTAAAAGTAATAGTGGTGTTATTTTGGGAAGTATAATATTTTTGAAAAGTTGGAATATGTCATGTTATAAAAAAGTACCTTTAAAACTATAAAACGTTTAGTTTAAACATTTTTTCGTAATTCTTTTCTCCTATAATTCCTATATTGTTTTAACAATATACTCTCTTAGAAACATAAAAGCCGATTTTTTTCAATAGTCTGTTTTACCTTTTTAACGTGCGTGAAAGCATTTATAGAAAAAAGTGTCTATTTTGATCTAGGTATATTATAGCACATTGAAAGCTCATCGAAATTGTGGGAGGACATTTGCACGGGTTTCCTTGCTAAATCATAAGATTTCTCCCTTATTTTAAAGGAATTTGATTATTTTAAATTGTACATTAAAATACTTAAATAATACAATAGTTTTTTAAAAATATGAAATATATATTATTTTTGAAAAAATATATTATATAAAATATAAAATGTGCGTAAAATATATATACTTTTTAAATAAAAATATCAGGCATAGCAATTTCTGCTAATATCAATTCTGATATAATATCAATATATTTTATAATAAGAGAAATTTTATCAATTTTTACTATAAACAATATTTTCTGTAGAATTAAAAGCATGCGTTTAATGATGCTTAACAATGATGGTTTAAATGCTTACACGAACGCAAATGTGTCTCTGGCGCGCAACGTTCTTAAACTTTCTATGATCGATTGGGCGGTGAAAGCGATGAAAAAAGAGAAAAAAGAAATCGTCAGACAATTCAGGACATCGTTACACCGAATGTAATCCATGATGTATCTGGCTCTCGCATTATTGTTGGAATTTCAAAATTCTTGCAGCTAATGTATCCCCGAATTTTCTTATGGCTCTAAATTATTTGTGATCCTTGAATTTTAAGTTAATTTGAATTCAAATATTTAGATTCTTTAGTCTTTTAAAGTCCATTGGAATATTCCCTGCCTTTAAAATTTTTAAATTATAGTTAACGTTCGAATTCAAATTTTATTAGAATAAAATTTGTTCAGAATTTGATAAAGACTAACATTATACTATTCTCTACTTATTTATTATTATTATTGTTATTGGTTGTTATTGATGTGATTTATCTTAAATTATATGAATGTGTTTCTCCCTAAAAAGAAAAGAAAATTTGAATTGCTCTAGATAGCATGATGAGGCCTGAGATATTGAAAAACATGAAGGCTCGCGAAAGTTTTTACAAATGAGAATAAAGAATTTAATCAGATGTCGCGTTTCCTCGCTCTCTTGATACAACGTGGGTGTAGTCTTTTCTGACCCTTGTCTCCGATACTGCTTGCCACCCTGGCCGCTCTGATAAATTGTAGTAGCAGCCATGTGGATCATACGCTACCCGAGTTCACGAAGAATGAGAGACAAGGCAGAGCGCGGTGAAAGCGAAAAACAAACGCGACCCTACTAGTTGTTACGCACGTACCTATACGCGCGCGTGTAGCCGTCAATGACGAGCAGGACGTGCACCGTGCAGTGTCGTATCGAGATACTTACCCTGTCATAGGCACAATTTTAACTTGATCATTTTCGCAAATCCTTAAATTATTAACTCCATTACAGTCATTCCTTAACATGTAAGACATCACTTTCTCGGAAGTTTATTCCTGAGAATAACTTTATTTCTATTTACATCTTTCAAAAGAGACTTCATATCTTTCAAAAATTATTCACTGTTTGATATATTTTTAAATCGAATCTAGACTTATGAATGGTAGGTATGCTTTATTTATAAATCATATTTAAAAAAGCATGAGGAAAAAAGTAGTTGATTTACGCGTGTTAAAAATATTACGATTCGTTATTTTAATGGCATCATCATGGCGTCAATGATATCAATCATCTTGTTAGTCAAAAATCAAAATTAAATGAGATTTAATTGAGTTTTCCTACTTCTTTTCAAATGTAGAAATAAAAAAAGACAAAGAGAATCAGTTAAATTATAGTTACATATATATATATATATAAAATAAAATCTATGTACAATACTAAGAAATTTATTTTCCTGGATATATATATATAATAATTATAATTAACAATAAAATCTATGTATGTACAATACTAAGAAATATTATTTTATTTAAAAGGAAACGTTAAAATCATCGTACATCTAAACATATGGGCAGGAGGGAGCAACGAAACGTATACTCTCTAGATATACTCTCTTAAACAATGTCGTGATTATAACCAGAATATCGTCTTCTTTTTATAGGAGCTGAACATGCGGAATACCGATAAAGAGAAAGTCGCGGTTGTATTCTCGTTAAATAGCTCGCGAAAGAGCCGGTATTAGGGAAAACCGATATTAAGAGAGTCCCTCCTGTTTATGAGATTTGGTGAAGTTATAGGGTCGCGGGAGCGCTTAACGCGACACTGGCACGCACTCGCAGGAGTTAGATTCGCGAGCGCGAGCATGGTAGAAATCTACCATGAGCGCGAGCACGTGTGGCAGTGAATCCGTGACTGCACGCGTGCGAAGAGTCCGCAGGTCATCGTGTCCTTTGCACCCTCCGCGTCGCACCCTTCCCTTCGCAATCCCTCTCGCTTCCTCTTTCCGCTACCTTTGTCCCTTTCACCGTCCTCGTTCCTCAATCTCACGTACTCTTTTTCTTTCCACTTTTTCTTTCCCTTTCTCGCCTTTCAGGCAATGGCGTATCGCGCGTAGAGACATCTCTACAGACAATATCATACAGAACATCTCGTATTAACTTCAAAAGCGTTTATGTAGCATCTTATGTTGAAAGTTACGTTAAATTTCTGTTGAATTTTGAGAAAATCTTTTCCAATGTATTTCGAGTTGAATAGAACTTTTTATGGAGAATTGCATCGAGTCATTATTAATGCAACATTTTAAATTATATTTTTATACTTAAAAAATCATCTTGTTACTTATTATGCTTTTCGCATATTTTATTCGATATGTTAAATTTTTATTTACAGTTTTTATTTACAGTTTATTTACAGTTTATATTTATTTACAGTCTAAACATCAAATGTTGCTTTATACTTTACGATTAGTCTTCACGAGCTAAACAGGAGATTATTTTTGCGCAAGAGTGACGTGATTGCCATTTATAACAATAATATGTTAATTGATTAGTGAGAGTAATAAGCTTTATCGCCTAAACTTCGAAATGAAAACGCCGATCGCGATTCGTGAGGCGCCGTATACGAATGGATCAACACGAATCATTGATAAGACCTGTTGTCTTGTTTGTATATGGACGGCAACTACGCTTTACTACGTGCAATAAGCGCACTACTGATTAAAACCGCTAGGAACAACAATCGTAGCGCAATAATAAAGCGCTACGTTGATAACAAACTCTTAGATTATGCAACATAGTACATCAGTGCCTGCTATATGATATTTCTTTGTCAGCTGAAATTGACAAAAGTGGATATATTCTCAATTAAAGAATCTAGGTTTTAAGACTTCATATTAAAGATATTTCCAAGAATTAACATTACCATTGAGTCAAGAGAGAATTACACATTTGAATATTACAGAAAGAAGAAAAATATTACGGCTAATGTTAACGGGCATCGAATGCGAAAAGAATAATCGACGTCGATAGAATGGCTAGGACGCGTTGAGAGTGGTGAAGGCACAGCGAGCACCGGCTACGCCCGTGCACTCTCCCGCGACCGTCCACCGCCGCGTCGCGCCGCGCCGCACCGCGCCACACTTCTCTCCCTTCGCCCCTCGCCGCGCCCGTCGTCGTGGCGAATTGCACGCGCGAGCCAGGTTGCGCCGACCACGTCGACAGCCTCCACGTGCTGCCGAGCGGCACTCAGCCGCCCCAAATTGTAGGTCGCCGCCGTCGGTTCGCGAAGAACGAGAGGTGGCGGTGGAGCGGGGATAAGTGGGGTGGACGAGGCGAGCAGGCGATAGCACGACGACGGGCGAGGGGAAGGTTGGAAAGGGTGATGCGAAGAAGAGAACGGTGGGGAACGCGGATCGCGCGCTCGTGCGTGCGCGCCTCGGCCGTGATCGCTCGGCGCGGCCGAGGAGGTAAACATTGTACAGTACGATTGGCCGGCCCCGAGGCGGCGGGTCTTTCGCTTTTTCGTCTTGGCCCATCTTTTACGAAAAGAGGAGCGACTTCCTTCCTTTCTTTCTTTCCGAGTTTACGCGATCTCTCGCGCGAGTTTTGCTCTGCGGATTCTTCCGGATCATTGGATTAAAATCAGGATTCTGCGAATTGCTCGCCGTTGACGTCGTCCCGGACTCTCTTCCGGATGTTGCCGAAACGAAGGACGATGATAACCAGCGCCCAGATTTTGGATTACATTAGGGTGTAACACGGTGTGCAGGTGAGTGTTCCGCCCCCATCGGAATATTTAATCCGTCTCTTTTTTTCATATATCTTTCCCTTTTTCGTACTAAATGTTCCTTTCAAAGTGACATCGCGAGCTCCGAAAACTGATGTCTTCGGATCCTTCGGATCCCATCCGCGAATTCTTAAATCCGCGGAGTATTCTCTTTTTACGTAGTTTTATGCGTTCTCTCGACTACTGTCTTTTATTTTTATAGCTCCTTATTTACAGATATTCTGACTTGCAGTCTCATTTTTTTAGATCTTGTAGATTTGAGCGTGATAAAAAGACAATTGCCATTAAATTGAGTGAAACGAAGCGCTTTTTATGACATTGCATCTGTAGTTCAGAAGTGAGTTTTTGATTTTGGATATTAAACGGACAGAATAAAGTCACTTTCTTGTGACGTAGAGAGAAAACACGCTGAAGAAGACGCGAGAAGGAACCAACTGTCATCAACTTTCCGAACCAGAATCGCGCGTCATCGTATTTGGTTGCTGATAGATCTCGTTTCGCTTTCCTTTTTTTGCACACATGCATGTCGATAGCAGAAACATTTTTACTGAACACATAGTTATTAGTAAATTTTTATAATTTCTTTAAAAGCTTCTTGAAACGTTTATGTCAAATTTATCAGACTATTAGAATTAAGAAAAAGTTTCTTATTTTCAGGATATTCTTATAATAAATATATGTAGTATTAACATTAATGTATTCTTAATAGAATCGTTTTAGATATGCGTATATAATATATTCGTAAAAAAATATTCGTATAAAAGTCTCTTCTTTTTCTAATGTATACTAATGTGCTAGTGATCGCATATGTGACGTTTAACATTTAATCGCTAATTACTGTTCGCGGTCTTATTGGATTATATATTTTCAAACATTTTACAACATACAATAATATAAAATGTATAATTGCGGATCTGTAAATTGGCGGACATTGGAATTCGTTAAATAAATCAATTACGACAAATATCGGCTCATTAAATTTTTCCAAAAAGATATCGATGCTAGGTAATCGAAAAACTACAATTAATTACTCTTATGCAGTTAAAGTAATTTGCATAAAGTATGATCCAAATTTAAGTTATCGCGAGGCTACTCGACTCATGAAGAGAAACAGTGGTGACGCGGCTCCATCATGAAATTCGGCACGAAAGTGTCTTCCGGGCGTGAGCAGCGACGGTTTGGCCGTAGGGTGAGATTTCCCCTCGGTACGGGGGATGTTTCTGTGGATCAATACGATTTTTGCGTATCCCTTTTGTGCGTTGCGATACTCGTCGTAGGCCGATCAGTCTGAGTTCTATTAAAAAGAGGAATGACTCCGTCGCTGCTGTAGAAATGAGTGATTTAGGAAGGAAGGATGGAGAAAAGAAGAGGAGGAGGAAGAGGAGGAAGACCACAGGGGTAAGAAGGAAGGAAGGAGGGAGGGAGGGTGGGAAGGAAGGAGGGAGGGAGGGAGCAAAAAAAGAAAAACGAAAGAAAGAGCGCATCGTACGCGGTTATCATCGGACGTGTGCCGCCGCGCGTTCCTCTTGTGATGTAACTCTCGACGTCCTTACTGCGCGCCGAGTTGGACGAGGTCGGTGATCGCTATAAAAAAATGCGACTCGTACACGTGGAGGCCGTCGCGCGGGTTTCGGCCGCGGCGTGCAAAGACGAGCGGCGGCAGTAGCGACGGGGGGCAAGCGGACCAGCGCGCGATACGCTTGTAGCGCAGCCGCCGACCACGCCCGCGGCCTCCCGCGACCGTTGTCGGACGATAGCGCCGCGCGCGTGCAGGCGCTTAGCGCCGCGTACGCGGGTTCGAGGATTCATCTAATTTAGAAGATAAGAATATTTTCTGTTCACAAACGTTCGTTTGTTCACAAACACTCGACACTTTTACCTGAAATTCAAGCTTGCAAAAGGCTATTGCATCTGCTGTTTGCGGTGCCTTGGATCCGTTTCCTAGTTGGGACAAAAATTTCCCGAAGGGATGATGTAAATCCAACACGGAGTCTTTGGAATTCCTGCTAAAACAGCAAACATATAAACATGTTGTCAATATAATGTATATTCGAATATGCGATTATCGCGCAATTTATTGCAATTTTGTTACAATGCGCGGTTTATACTGCAGTTTTCTTGATGGACGCGACAAAATATTATATTATGTTCACGTTGCATGTATGATAAATTGTCTACTTACGAGTAGCCGTGCAATTGTGTATTTTTCTGTTGACACGGGCTATCTTATCGCGTGAATAAAAGCATCTCGATAGCGCATTCTACAATTACATTGTCCGACAAATTTAAACTTTTTTTTTACTACGAACCAGACAGGGTGATTCTTATAGATTTTTCGTCGCTGAAAACGAATTCGCAAATGAAATTGCTCTATCACGTTACGTACTTTGAGAAAATTGGATTTAAAAGTGCTAAAAATGGTATTTTTGGGTACTTTTGAGCTAAAATTGCTCAAAAGTGTGACGTGATACGGCAATTTCATTAGTGGATTCGTTTTCAGCGACAAAAAAATCTATAAAAAATCAACCATTGTATTAACTGATTTATGCAAAAAGTTACAGTTATAGATAAATTAAAGGAAAGGAGCTTAAATCAGAAAGGAGCATAAATAACCTTTTGAGGACAATTCGCTTATTCTTTAAATAATCACCTGCACATAACGGTTTCTCGGGTCGTCGATTATGAATCCGAGGTCAAAACAGTGTTATTATTGGGATTTTTATAACCCGTAAACATGACGCATTCAAGCGTCTCGTTTGCATACTTTAAGACATTACACGTACGCGACATTAATGACAACGCAATTAATTATTATTATACGCGTCACGTTCATAGTATCGAATTATGAACTTGTAGCAAGGATCTGCTCGTCCAAGAATTCGTGTACGCGAATTTTCGCAGCTCGTTGATCTCGCGTGTGTTTTAAAAAATTTAATCAACTTTACTTGCGTAATCTAAGGAAGCTGTACTTGATTGTCGAGCTCGTAGCTTATTGTAAGCACCAATCGGAGAATCTCTCGCGAGTCAGAGTAGGATCAGAGTAGTCGTACTATGATTTCGTATCGCTAAATCATACGTTACATACGAAACACACATTACGAAACATTCACGTAAATAAGAGAAAAAAATGATTCAACTAATCGTACTCTTCCGAATGTTTTCGTTTCAGTCTTCTGTCTTCGATGTTGGGCTACTATCAGACGGAGTCCGTGCAGCCGAATCCAGCGATGTCGATGTCGGTGCCGGGCGGTGGCATGGCCACCGGCTTAGAGCCGACGAGCTCGGTGAAGAGTTTGGTGTGTAGCCCAGATCTCACGATGTTCGCGGCCGCACCGGGATGTAGCGGGGTCGAGGCTGCGGATACGGCCAGTCCGACGACGGCAGAGACGGGGAAGTACCAATGTCTACTTTGTCAGAAGAGCTTTGCGCAGAAGAGCGTGTATCAGAGTCACCTGAGGTCGCACGGCAAGGACGGCGAGGACCCGTATCGCTGCAACATCTGCGGCAAGACGTTCGCGGTACCCGCGCGGTTGACGCGCCACTACCGCACCCACACCGGCGAGAAACCGTACCAGTGCGAGTATTGCAGCAAGTCGTTTTCGGTGAAGGAGAACCTCAGCGTGCATCGGCGCATCCACACGAAAGAACGGCCATACAAGTGCGATGTGTGTGGACGCGCGTTCGAGCATAGTGGCAAGCTGCACCGCCACATGCGCATCCACACCGGCGAACGGCCGCACAAGTGCACCGTGTGCGCGAAGACGTTTATACAGAGCGGCCAGCTGGTGATACATATGCGCACACACACCGGCGAAAAACCGTACGTGTGTAAGTCGTGCAAGAAGGGTTTCACCTGTTCCAAGCAGTTGAAGGTACATACGCGCACCCACACCGGCGAGAAACCTTACACCTGTGACATCTGCCGCAAGGCGTTCGGCTACAACCACGTGCTCAAGCTGCACCAGGTCTCGCACTACGGCGAGAAGGTATACAAGTGCACGATCTGCAACGAGACCTTTGGCTCTAAGAAAACGATGGAGTCGCATATCAAGAAGCATCCGGAATCGCCGGCGTCCGTTACTTCCACTATTACTGACAGTGGCATCTCCTCGCCAACGGCGATCGGTTCGCCGATCGAACCCGACATTGAGATCTCTCAGGGTGGTGGTGGCGGCGGTGGGAGGAGCGGTAGCGGTGGCAGTGGCGATGGCGGTGGCAACAGCAACAATCTTGGTTCGGCCGTACTTTCGGCAAGCCCAGATTTATCAGGTATCGCCGCCGACGACAAGGAGAACCTGAAGACTGAAGAGGCCTATCCAGATTCGACGTCGAACGCTTACGCCGTTCAACGCGACTTTACATACTATCTCTATTCCGGCAACAGGGAACAGCAGTATTCGCAGCCATTGGTAGTACAGCCGTCGAGCACGGTGACAGAATCCGTGTTCGCCGACATCGACGAAAAGCGCTTTCAGGCGAGCGTAGTGGTGAGCACGCCGCTGGAACCGGCAGCCCATCGTGTGTTCTTTTATCCTGAGCCAGTGTATAGCAGCTTCGGTTTGACCACCGGTGGCGGTGTCGACCTCGACGCTACCGACTGTTCGTCTTTTCTGAATCTGCCGGGTAATGACGCGCGTCGAAGGGTCGAAGCCGCCCTGGAGGCGGTCGAGGAAGAACGCCAAAGGCAAGAATATGGCGCCGCGATCGTCAAGGTCGATCGGGATCCGTTGCTCACGCCACCATGCAGCAACCCTGAAAGTCCGGCGTCATCGCCCGACCTGGCCCTGGATCTCGCGATACCACCACGGGAGACGCTGATCTTGCCACCAAGGAAACGTAGCAAGATGATTCTCCAGTCCATGGAGAGCGAGTACAGGAGTAGTGGCGGTGGTGGTGGCGGCCTAATTACGGCTTCACAGAGGCAAAATTCTGTTATCCAGTTCGCGCGAGCTTCATAGTGAACGTGCCGAAGACGCCAGCGAAGCTTCGCGAAGTTCACTTTGAAGAGAACTTTAAAAATTACAAGAAAGGAAGGATCTCTCCCGGACGATATCTTACTTTGGTAACATCGAGATTGAGAGTTGGAAAAAACCATCTTCTTCCTTCGGCCAGGCCAAATATGAGAGAAAGGACAACTTGAGAGTCGTCGCGAGTTTTGCTGGTCTTCCGACATCAAGTGAAAATTGCAAAGCGCACGAGCAACGGACAACTCTAACTTGTCAACTGCGATGCGAAACTGCGTCAACTGCGTCTGGAAAGCACGGCGGTTTTCCGTTTCCGGAATTGGACGGGAGAGAGAAGCTCACGTGCCTCTTCGGTGAATCCTGGATGTAATGCGAATGTATCGCAACTCGTCTTATCCGATATCTTTTCCATTCGCAACCAGCATGATCTGAGAAAGAGCTGATCGCGCCAAGTCAGCTCGATGATCGAAGCCGAGTTTGTTACTTAATGACATTTAATAACAATTAACGCAGTTAATCCGTCACGAACTGCATTGTATTTTCCTAACGGCTCACGGGCGACTACACTCTCGCAACTACTTTCTCAATCTTGTTCGATAGCCTTTTGGTCTTTTGAGGCTTTAACGCTACATGTATGTTGGATGCATGAGAGATGAAGAGAGAGATTGGATATATTCCTCGATTGCGTGAAAAGATTGTACTGATCGTAAGCGTGCACGGTGAGGTAGCGCGACTGCGCATACACAACTCTGTTGTCGCTATTAAAAAAACGTAATCTCGTGAAATTAAATTTTTGAGGAAAATTTGAATATTTTAGGAAAAGAAAAGATTATTAAAAAATAAAAAATTTTTTTGATGAAAATCAGAACGATAATTTTAAAGCGTACTATCATATGCGAATATGTACATGCGCATATATTTTGCTTCTTTAAAAGCTTTATTAAAAATTTAATGTTGCGTGTAATTTAAATGCTATTAAAAATATATTATTTATATTTTATATTTATTTTATGTACGTGTTATCTCTATATTTCAAGTATATGGTAGATTTATTGTGCGGGGGGGGGGGGGGGTTACGTCTTTTTAACATTGTGCGATTTGTATATAGCGGCCAAATACTACAAGTATCTGATGTACAATTTTTAGTATTCCATTTAAACAGAGAGAACATGTTTGTGATAACGGCAATTCGTCCAAGTATAAAAGAAATATGTTAGATATACTTGAGATATTTGGCTACTGTAAACTTACATTGTACGGCAGCTATTGCCAGCAATATGTAGCGGTCAGTAATCAACGTACAAAATGATTAAAGCTATATTTAAGCGGTCGGCCAACTTTTTAAGATGACTATCGCTAGCCACACAACTGCCGAATATCGCGGTCAACGATCGACCATTATTACGCAATTATCGACCAATGTAATATAATATAGAAGAGAGTGTTGGTCGTCTGAACGTTCATTCGTCGAGTAGGATGAGATAAGGAATTGTAACTCGGACGTTTGCACGTATTGCCTCATCTCTGCACGTGAGCGACCTGTTTTTTTTTCGAATAATTTATATACGCCCGCTTTTGGGTCTAACTTTCGACGTCGTGTATTTGTCATGTGTAATTGTCTAACTCGTGCCGATCGATTCGCCCTTCGTCGTGTCGGATGCACGCTCGTGAAGGTCGAACATCTAATCTCTTGCCAGCCTTAAAAAGACTGACGTCAGTCTACCTCGTTAGCGTCACAATTCGGTCCAACGGGGAGCTGCCAGTGGATGTTGATCATCGTCATCAGTTGAATATTCACCGGTCAAATAAAAGCAGACAAGTCATGTATTTTTCTAGCGCATACATTATTCTTGGCAATTTGCTATAATATTTATGAAAGTGACACGTGTGATGGATGTACCTATGTGATCTTAATTTTAAATCCTAAAGTGAAAAAATTTAATTTGTTAAGGATTTAAGATGCTTAACAATTTTTATAACAATTCTCAAGTTCAGAGAATTAAGAAATTTATTTTAATTATGACTTTTTTAAAAACTAACTTGCACTGCATTTGGAATAAATGAGTTCCATCCAACATCACGTTGATTAATTCGTATTTTAATGTAAATAAGAATTATCGTTTGCTCGGCGACGACACCACTGGACTCTTTTATGTACCAAACGTTTGGACCGGATAGGCGAATTTTTATTCGTCGACAATTCGTCAGGAAATTTTGATAAATTCTCAAGAACTCAGGGCTAACTTCGCCAACGTCGATTATCTGTAACTACAGGTCCAATTTACTACTTTTACCGCCTTCCAGTCCTAATACTAGAGAAAAATAGAGGCTCCATGATTAACGTTAAAGTCCAGATTGATCAACTTTGGCGAAATCGGCCGCGCGGGTCTCTGGAAAATTTTTGAATTTTGCTCCCACAATCATACGCTTTCAATTATACATATTATTATATATTTATATGTAGATAATAGATACAGCTTGCATATAAAAATATAGAACAAGATGGCAAACCGAATTGACGAAGAGGCAAGAAAGGAAATCGAATCTTAATGGTATCGTCGCAATTGTTTATTGCTTTTATGAGGATTCGAAATCGATCGTTATTTAGTGCGTGGAAATTAGTGCGTAATATATTAATCGGCGTAGCCAGACGATACCGCTGCGGAATTATAAGAAAGAAAAAGGATTGACAGTCTGCGCAAGAAAGAACGAATGTGGAGAAGAATGGAGGATTGGGGAAGAGGAAGAAAAGTTCACCAAACAATTTAATATCTCTGTGATAAGAACTCCATAGTACCAGAGTATTAAGCGGAGCCGAGCCCACTGCCAGTACAAGCGTATATGTGCACATGCATGCTAATGTGACGCGAAACTACAATGACACATTGTATGATATACGGTAATGATATACTATCACGACGGAACTCGGTTTGACTTCAATTTGAGGAAGATTTTCAACTTCCGTGAACTCCTTGTCGATTTTCGTAATTTCAAAGTAATCTTGTACGACTCCACGGAATTAAATCCTAAGTCGCATAAATAAATTCTAAATCTTAGACAAATCCGAGATTTTAAACAAATTCTCTCCTGGGTAGCGATCACGTAATTTTTCTCCTAGGGCGGAAACGTGAAAAGTGAAAATTTTCAAGCGACTATCTCTTTCTATTCAACATCAACAGAAAGAGATAGTTACATGAAACTTTTCACTCTTCACGTTTTCACCCTAGGAGAAAAGTTACGTGATCGCTGCCCTGGTCGAATTTTATATTTTGTGGATTTTCAGCCTTATAGATATGTCATCTCGCGCGCGCGTGCACACATACTTGTAAAAAGAATTTATTTATATTCCATTACTCATACGTCTTGATTAATAATTCCAGGTCCATTGATAGATTTTTGCATTTTCAAACGTATTTATAATCCAACAATCAAATTTTGGATATTCTTAGATATCGTAATTAAATATACTCAGATTAGCTTGGCAAACAGAGCTCCGCCGCGAACGATGCTGATAGTAATAAAGCACACGCCCGCTTGCAACGCCTGGCTACCGTAACATGCGTGTACATATATGCGTTCATCCGAGTTCACATAACAATAACGAGTAGTGTAACTTGTATTATATATTCACACATAATATTCGCGATTGCCGCGAGAGCACACCGCGCGGCCCACTCTCGTTACTTTCGACATTCTTTTAGCGTTGAACATAGTGCAATCGTAATTTTAAGCTTAACCGGTCTCCGACCGCATCTTACTAATGTGTAACTCTTCTGTAATGGACTTTCTAGAAACTGTGCTTTCAAGTAAAATAATATGAGATATATCATAACAGAAGATTCTGAAGCTGGAATTCGGAAGCTATAACGAAGGAGGGGTTATAAAACGGACTTGTTAATTCATTCTCGTATGGATTAAAAATCTGAAAATTTTGAAGTTTTAATTTTAGAGGGATCTTGGCTGCTCCCTAATAGCAATTGTTATGGTGAATATAACCCGCGCGGTGTAACGCGAATCGAGAATGTTAATTATTAAGTATTATATTAATGACGAGAGAGGAAAAGTAGCATAACGACATCACTATTGCTCTAGCATAGAATGCCTATTATTACTATTATTTTACTATACTACAGTACGATTATCATTATTATAATTATTGTCATTATCATTATTAATATTATAATTTTATTAATATCAATTATTATTTATAACTATTGTGAAATCGCGTACATGCCACTGAGATAAGAACTATTTTGTTTTAGCTGGCGTGTGGAACTGATTACATATAAAAGTATCATTTTTATAAAGGAGAAACGGAACACCACTTCACCGCGCATTTTCCATTTCATTATATTTGTTGTTAGAATCATTATCCGAGAATTCTTTCTCGCGAAATCGAATGAGAGCAACCTATTTCGAAGTACAAGCGGAGACCCTTTCTTAATTTTAGAGCGTTGTGAAAGTTGTATAAAAATTTATTATTGTTTTTGTATTTATAAAATTTAATATAAATGAATAAAAAAACTGTGAGTTTCCAGATAACTGTGTGAGATACTTGGCATTTTTTATTGGCGACTTAGCGATTTTATATATCCTTCATCTTTGCACGAATATATCTTACATTGCTTGGAATTAATCAAAATTTTCAAAATGAATACATATATATCATATAAAACAGTAATTTAAGTGAATGAATTTAGGTGAACCAAATTCTGACATGCAAATGCAATTTGATGCAACGCGTTGCATTTATTGCGGGCATCGAGCTCACCTGTTTTCGCTCCGAGAGATTTCGCGCGTCACGTACGGGATTTACGTCGGAATCGTCAATCGCAATCGTGATTTCTTTTATTGTGTCAATCCATTTCAAATGGTACAACACAGGTTGCTCGAACATTTTTCAAAAATCTCATTTCTTTTTAGTTATTATCTCTATATATCAATAGTTCAAATCTATCAATATTTTATTTTCACTCGCTTCCTTTTAAAAATGGCGGCCATCTGAAAACATGACGGACAACAATTTTTGTGTTTACGCAAATGCAAATATCTCAGAACTGGGAAGTGATAGAATCTTGAAATAAAAACAATTGTTTACAGTACAGTACAGTTTTTAGTCTAATGTATTAATTATCCACTTTTTAATAATGAAAAGAGTGGCTGAAGTTGTACTAAATATTTGTAAAATTATGACTTTTCAGGATACCTTAATCCAGGAATCCGGACCGGACCGAAACCAGAAACGATAACCGTTCCATACAATTTCTTTTCTTTAATCGAATTAAAACTGTAAACCGTACTAGAGATGTGCGAATTATTCGAATTCGAATCGAATCGAATCAAATCTGACGATATTCGATTCGATTCGAATCCGAATCGACGTAGTTCGAATTCGAAAGATTCGACAATATCGAATCACTGCGATTCGAATTCGAATCGGAGAAGTGCGTAAAAACATTTGAAACTCGTTGAATCCTATCGTGCGTTCAGCGCCTTTGCGAGGCGGCCGGAAGGTTGGTCGTTACGAGACTTCGTTAATTTTTATTCACCTCTTCAGATGCTTCAAATGCCTACGTCACATTCCTGGCTTGCATACAGGATTCCTACGTTTTGATTCGATTCGAATTCAAAATGTGGGTGATTCGATTCGGTGATATTTTTGTCAATTCTATTTGATTTGGATTCGAGATTTTTTTGCAAATTCGATTCGATTCGAGTTAAAAAAATCTTGATTCGCACATCTCTAAACCGTACCAAAATTCTACAAAGTTCATAATACCAGAATCATAACTTGATCGATAAAATTATTTTCGTTTTACGATTTATTCCAGTTTTTTTTCCAATTCTTAATTTGTTATTTTTATTATTTTAATATTTTATCTATTCATATTATTCTCTTTATAAGATTATAAGATTCAACGAGCGCGGGTCTTTCATTACGAGCACGATCATAGTCAGTATGAACATCGATCATAGCCAGTACGTTGTTTTTAACAAATGCAAATCGAGGAGACGAAAGCGAAGATGGCGTGCGATGAGTAAATATAATATCGAGAATAAAGTATGATCGACACAACTGGCTAATAAAACGTTTATTGTAGAGTACTACGTTTCGGCCATGGGTTTTGGCCCTTTTCAAGTACAAAATTGCATATTTCCTTTATATCTATTACATATGTCCAAACAACGTCATTAGTCTAAAAAATTACAAGTAACAATAATGATTTACAAATTCATAAATAGCCGCACCGAAAAGCAAGATTTTCGTTCTTAAGTATAAAGAGTGTCATATACTAACTTGTAAATGAGAAATTCAAAAAGTAAAATCAATCGTGATAAAAAGGACTTCAGTATCACGGCATAGTGAACGTTCACTATGCCGTGATATTGAAGTCCTTTTTATCACGATTGATTTTACTTTTTGAATTTCTCATTTACAAGTTAGTATATGACACTCTTTATACTTAAGAACGAAAATCTTGCTTTTCGGTGCGGCTATTTATGAATTTGTAAATCATTATTGTTACTTGTAATTTTTTAGACTAATGACGTTGTTTGGACATATGTAATAGATATAAAGGAAATATGCAATTTTGTACTTGAAAAGGGCCAAAACCCATGGCCGAAACGTAGTACTCTACAATAAACGTTTTATTAGCCAGTTGTGTCGATCATACTTTATTCTCGTTATTTACTTACTGGCGAAAAGAAGATACCATTATTTTATTTTAAATATAATATATTCTTTTCATTTGTACTCATTGTCAATGAGTTAATATATTTTACATTAGTATTTCTGCCTTCAATTCTAGCTTTACATAGCTCTTCTGAAACTCTAGTTTATTTACATGTTTGTTTGCATTTCTATGACCCGGGAAAAATCCGAAGTAATTTTATTAATATATTATTCAGTTTAGCAACGTCAAGTTTTTTAAATGTAAATTCTTTTTATTTAAGAAATTTTGTATTTGAGAGATTTTATTTTTAATTTTTTGTATTAATTTCTAATTTTTATTTTAATTTTTAATCTTTTGCAGCTGGATCTCAAAGTATTTTAGACTATGTAACATGTAAGTATTTTAGATTATGTAACATTATTAAACTAACAAATTATTAGCAACTGCTTTATTAAACTACAAATTTTATAGACAGTGCTTATCTTATAATTAGAGTTAAATAACAATGAAAATTTTTAAAATTAAAGTTTTCTATTGTTATTTAACTCTAATTATTAGTTGACGCCAATTTTCGGTATCAAATCTTTTGTACAAATAATAAAACATTATTTACTATATAGACATGGAATATAAGCATAATTATAAGCATGAAATATAAGTATGTATATAAGCATGAAAATATTAAAACACTTAAATAAAATAGATTTTTTGTACGAAAAATAACTACTTTTTGGTTTAAAGTTTTTTTTTCCAATTCATACCTTTATCCTTGGAATTTTTTACTAAATAAAAACATTTGTAAAGAGAAAAATATTATATACTAAATAAAAGTTCTTTTGTATTAGTTTTATCTACATCATTATTAGCATTTCGTATAAAAAAGATGAAATTGTACCAATTTATAAGGCCTAAAATAATCGATATTTCTTCTAATCATTATACGTTTAGTTTTACAATTATAATTCTCGCTAATGCAACTATAATATTTGAGAATTATCTTCATCATCCTTGCTTACAATTAGTATATCTTTGAAACTTTCTTAAATATGTTACATAATCTGTTATGTTTCGAGCAACGAATTCTATTTCATATGAAGAAATTCGATCTAACATTATGCAGTGTTCAAAGCATCACATTAATGCACAAGGAAGTAAATAATACTACATCACAATAGGTTGCATTTCAAAAAAATTATGCAATTTGCAATATGCAATTAGATATTTTGTTGAAAAGCAACCATGTGTTTTCCTCACATCAATTGATTCATCCCACTATTCTACGCATAAAAGTATTAAGGTACAGTTATCAAAAAATGAATAGTTTGCAAGATATTTTATATTTCATGTCAAAATATGTCAGAATAAAATATAAAATATCTCGTAAATTATTGACTTTTAAATAACTTTACCTTAATACTTTTATATGCCAAATGACTGGAAGAATCATATATTATATTTTAAAAAATCATGTGATTCCATTAAAAAAAATAAAGTTGACCGTAACCTGACTTTGACAACATCACTTATGGTCAAACTGATACTGCCATTAAATGTGTCTTTTTAAACTCTACAATTTTTGTCTGAAACATTTTTTTCTGAAATCCATTGTTTTCGAAATATTTCACTGGTCCGGGACTTTTTACTCACCCTGTATATATGTATATATTTACGTCAAAAGAATATTAGATTTTATTAAAAATTACATATCTTTATTATTATCATCCGTGTTTGATTATCGGTCGAGTGATAATTCGATAGAAAAAAAAGTAATTTTAAAGCATTATATGCGTTATAAATATACGTGCTCGTTTATAAAACATTTGTATAATAATAAATTGTGAATTTAATATTCTATTATAAGTTAATTGCTCAGATATTTATGACAGCAATCGAAAATTTATATCAATAATCGGTAATATCGATATTCTTCAATTATCTCCGGGCCCGTGGGGCTCCTTTATTAATTGGTGGTCACGAAAATTTATCCAGGATTGACGGTCTTCTCGTCGGTGGTAATACTAAATATAATTTTTTAACTTTTTCGATTTTATAATAAAATCGACCGTCTTGCACTTTCTTAGTGTGCGTATTTTAATTACATAAAAAGATTTTGCAATTCTGTACAGACAATTTGGAGGTATTTCTAATGTAATTGTCGATAATTCCGTCAGTTTAGGATCCCTTTAAGGGAATCCTAAAGCACCGACGAGGTATTATTAAAGACGGCCGGTCTTATGGAAATTCGCGTGTCTATTAAAATTTCGATGATTAGCTTATAATATAATATTAATTTTACAATTTATTATTATCTTAATGTTTCATAGACATGTAGGGGAAAGCGGGGCATAATGGGACCACGGAGTATAATGGGATATGGTCGATATCTCTTTACAGAGAGCTGCCATGTAATGAAATGTATGGAAATTATTACTCTTAGATGTCCCTACCTGCGTGCTGTTATCAGTTTCTATATTATTTTTAGCTGAAAGATGCTAGAAATTATTTAGTGCGTTCGCTATGCTCTCCGTGACTGAGTTACAGTTTCTTTGAGACATTTACATATGGTAAGCAAAGATAAAATTCTATTTTTTATTACCGTAAGTATATTTACGTTATATTAAATGATCTTTTCTTGTCAATTTAGTAAAGTGTCTGTGCAAATATCGATTATCTGTGATGATTTATATTACCTAAAGTAAACTTATACATTTCAG
>NJRL01001725.1:0-14055 GCA_003063815.1 Aphaenogaster rudis
AGTATAATGTAGTATGAATGTATAGTGGGTATAGTGCATGCGATTTTGAATAAACGAGAAAGATTTCGATACGTATATCGTAAATTGTTTTCTCAATAAATTCTTTTTCTCATCGCGCATTTCTCGGTTTCGAGTCCCCGATAAAGAAAGGATGAAGCAGCGATAACTCGCCGGAATATCCAATGGTTAAAAGTGATATCCGCGAAATGTTATACAAAATGTTAAAATCGTACGCTATCGATTGAGAGTCTGATTGGTTAAGCCAGTGCTTAATGCAAGTATGGCCGCCCTGCCGTCACCTACGCAGGTACACAGCGATTTTGACGATTTTACGAGGATATAATGTTTGATGTGACTCGCGCGTGTCGTAAGAATTTCCTCTCGTAATGTTTTATCGTGATTTGCACCAAATTGTTACGCTAATCGCTCAACTTTCGTGTCTTCGTCGCGATATCTCCGTGTATCTCGAGCGGTCTCGTTCGAAGCATCGTTCCTTTTCGATGGCGGAGTATCGTTTTACGTGTATTTCGATAAACTTTTACTCTCCTGGAGGAAACCTTTGATGTTCCATTAATGTATTATGTCAGGAACGCGTAAGTCGTCTTTTGACGGCTTGCTCGTATATCCAGCAGAAATAAGTGTCAACGAGCATCATACCTGTGCTTTCACTGAATATTTTATTAATTTTCTTTTGTATTGACATAATTTATTATTAATATTATTTATATTGATCGTTAAGGCTTCACTTATTCTCGTTGCTGATAGGAACAAAGAATATATTTGAGTTTGATTCTTTTACAGGTGGCTGGAAGCCATACTGTGATATATGAAGCTTATTATAATCAGGTATATTATCACAGAAAGAGCAGTAATATATATTTACCTAGATAGCAAAATGCTAGCAGTATACCAGCAATTGCCAGCAGATTCGATTATAATTTTAGAGCAGATTCCTATCCACTGTCTTCTTTAAGCTTGCTGTCTGCCATTACGATTTGCTAGCCATAATATAACAACAAAAAGAAAAACAGCAGGAATAGATCATACCTTGCCATCATGATGTGATAATGCAGAGCCTGCTCATTTTCTGATATACTTCTATCGATATTAGAAAAACAGCAGACTGTGCTTGGCTGTTGCTGGAATTCTACTAACATGATATGCAACACAGTTTGCGATACATATTCTTGGCAAGTTTGTCTAGGCGATTCGATAATTATATTTAAATGTAATATATTTGCTTCTAGATCGATCCAAATGGATATGGACGGATTGAAGCGATGGATGCTGCAAGATTTCTTAAGAAGTCTCAGCTGAGTGATGTTATTCTGAGTAAAATTTGGGATATGGCTGATCCGCAATCGCGGGGCTTCTTAGATAAGTCTGGCTTATTTGTCGCATTGAAGTTATGTGCGTTAGCCCAGACAGGGAAGGATTTGAATATGTCTAATTTAAGCCTCGAATTATCACCACCAAAAATGGTAAATTTAGATGTATAAATGTTATTGCTATTAAAACAAATATTACATTATCCATCTTCTTTGATATCAGGGAGACATCTCAGTTCCACAGAAGATTATTACTAATGCTCTACCTGTAATAACATCCATCAATAATGGAGATTGGTCAATTAATCCTACAGAACGGGCGAAATACGATCAGCTTTTTGATAGTTTACAGCCATCTAATGGCTATATATCTGGAAATAAAGTAAAGGGTGTTCTTATGGATAGTAAACTTCCCTTGGACACTCTTGGCAAGATTTGGGACTTGGCAGATATGGACAAGGATGGTATGCTGGATAGACATGAATTTGTAGTTGTAAGTATTAATTATATTTTCATATATGTCAAAATAACTTTTGCATGATGTATTAAGGCTCCTGAGTAGTCACCGCGGCCATATTGAAAGTGTGACGTCAGAGGCGAGAAAAGACACACTGAAATGACTTGCGTGTCATTTCCAAATAAAAGCATATTTGAATAAAAACAAAATTTTTATCGCTTTAGCACACTTCTAAAATTATCCGGATACCATTCTTTTCCCTTGACAGTAAACAGCCGCAAAATAAATGTGAAACATAGCCTAGTCATGCAGGGAAACATACGGTTTGACAACTGTCAAAAGGAGTGGAAAATCTTTTCACGTAGTGTATTCCTTGTTAAAATTAGTATCCGGATAATTTTAAGGGTTTCATGAATACGTCGCACGTAACAGCACTATAGCACAGAGTGAATATTAATGAAATGACACGCAAGTCAAAATTGGGTTGTCAACATGTCAGAAGTGAGAAGTGACACGTTGAGAATTCTTGCGTGCCATTTTTAAATAAAAAGATATTTGGATAAAAAAAACATTTAGGATCGCTTTAGCACACTTATAAAATCATCCGAAAACCATCATTTTCCCTTGATAGTTATAAACAGTCGTAAAATAAATGAGATATGAAGTCACTTTTCACGCCTTATAGTTCATCCATTTGCCGCTTTTGGCGCTGTATCGAGGAGTTCTCGGCTGACTACTCAGGAGCCTTGCTGTAGTATTAGCTGAAAGAATTTGCAATGACAGTGTAATATCAAGTACTGAGAAATCCTGGTAAAAAATTTTTCATATATAAACATGTATAAACATATACAGGGTGTCCCATTTTAAAAAACGCACCTCGATAATTCTTCAATGAAGCATTTTCAGCAAAAATGTTTCAGACAAAAGTTGCATGGTTTCGAGGGGGCCACATGATGAAAATGTCAACTTGACCTTCAGTGACTTTTCCAAGGTGAGGTCAAGGTCACCTTAAATTTTTTAAATGGAACCCCCTATTTTTCATTGTATATTCTTGTAGCTTACCTCGAAAGCTTTCCAAAACACTATAATTAAGTATTTTTTCATTAAGTACTTTCCGAGTTATGAGGCTTGAAAGTTACAGTATTTAGACATAAAATACAAAATATCTTGTAAAACATTCAGTTTTCGATTTTAATGTTACCTTAATACTTTTATGCACAGAATAATGAGACGAATCAATTGGTATAAAAAAAAGACATGGTTGCTTTTAAGAAAAAATATGCAGATGCATGTTGCAAATTACATATTTTTTCTTAAAAGTAAACATGTCTTTTTCATACCAATTGATTCGTCTCATTATTCTGTGCATAAAAGTATTAAGGTAACATTACCGAAAACTGAATGTTTTACAAGATATTTTGTATTTTATGTCAAAATACTGTAACTTTCAAGCCTCATAACTCGAAAAATACTTAACGAAAAAATACTTAATTATAGTGTTTTGGAAAGCTCTCGAGGTAAGCTACAAGAATATGCAATGAAAAATAGGGGGTTCCATTAAAAAAATTTAAGGTGACCTTGGCCTCACCTTGGAAAAGTCACTGAAGGTCAAGTTGATATTTTCATCATGTGGTCCTCTCGAAACCATGCAACTTTTGTCTGAAACATTTTTGCTGAAAATGCTTCGTTGAAGAATTATCGAGGTGCGTTTTTTAAAATGGGACACCCTGTATAAACACATATGAACATATATAAACATATACAAACATATATAATTATGTATGAAATATTTTCTATACATTTATATATGATTATATATGATTATATATAAAAAATTTTATGTATAGACATTTCATACATAATTATATATAGGCTTTCTTTCATATTTATATTTGTATAATTATATATGTTTATATGTGTTTATATGTGTTTATATATGTTTATATATATAAAAAATTTTTTACCGGGACATATCTTGGATGATAAATGTTATTTATTTTTTATACGATGTAATAATATGTATATCAATTATATTACATTTCCCTCTTTTTTATCTAGTTTTAATTGTTATTATGCAGGCTATGCATCTTGTATATAAAGCATTGGAAAAATATGCAATACCAAGTGTACTTCCACCAGAATTAATGCCACCTGGTAAAAGGAAAGACATTATTATCCCTAAAACTAAATCGCCTTCGCCAATGGGTATAACCATTGCTGCATCACCGTCACCGCAATCGCAACCACCACCGATCCCACCCTTACCAAATACGACTATAAAGAGCTTGACTGGGTTAGATGCTGTAAAAGTATTTATCTTTTAAACTGTAATTTAATAACTTGTAATGCTTATTATATTTCTGCATTATCCAAAACTATTAACGTTCTGGTACTGTATATTCTTAGACAAGCGCGCAACAATGGGTAGTTTCGGCCGAGGATCAGATAGCCGCAGAAAAATTATTTTTACAAGCCGACCTGGACAGGGATGGATTTGTCTCTGGTTCAGAAATCAAGGACGTTTTCCTACAAAGTGGACTTTCGCACACTGTATTAGCTCATATATGGTAAGAGCAGTGCCATTTTTTTATTACGGATAATTTTATCAAAAGTTATCAATAGTGATATTAACAGAAACTTTTAATGAATTAGGAGTTTGTGCGATATTAGTCAAAGTGGAAAATTGAATAAGGAACAATTTGCCATAGCAATGTGGCTTATCAAACAAAAACTCAATGGCATAGATCCTCCAGCAAGTTTAACTCCTGAAATGATACCGCCTTCTATACGGAAACCTGGAGAAACCATAGTGGTAATTTTATTAAAATATTTCTTTCTAATGTGTTACAATATGCTATATTTAAAGTAAGTTCATCACTTTCCTTCTATCCTTCACGCATAAATACAAACATCATTTTACAAACTGTCGATAATGAACAATTTAATTATCAGCGTTTACAAATTTATTAATGCATAGCATATCGCGTTCGTCCCTTGAATGCTCTCCAAAACATTATCAGAATTATGCTAATTATGACGATAGCACCAATTAGGATAACATGGTGATCCAGTTTGAATTCTATTTCTCCAATCACATTCAGCTTTATTATTCCAGCAACTTCGTTATTTTGCCAACAACTAATAGTAAAATAGATTTTTTGATTATTATTATGTGTCCTTGTTCGTTGATGAATTGATTTACCTATATATATTAGCATCTTCAAACTTCAAAGATTCGAATAGTATTTGCATTTGAGGATTAATATGAATTCTTCCGTTCGATTGGAGTTTGATGTGAGATGGAATTATCGTTTTATCATCAATTTGCCAAACAATCGGAATATCTGCGTTCAGATTTCTAAAGTAAATTGGATATCATTCTTATCATCATTAGTAAAGCATAATTAGAATTTATGTTGTAAATTTTATATTACCCTGGACAGACAAGTTTGATCTTTTTATCATGTTTTTCATACACTACACTACGTGCAATCGATGGTAATGGCTCAGGCATTCCTTGAATCATAGAAAATATACCAGCACTATTATTTGCACTTTCCAGAATATTGCCCTTCTCATCGCGTACCTCAAATATGATATTTTTTCGACATTTTTTCTGTCGCAAGAATAATATCTGTTTTAATTATTTGATTATCATTTAAGTCCCTGATCCATTATTCCAGCCATATTAGATTATGATGTCAAAAGTGGATTGCGTAAATGTTTTCCTTGTACTATATCAAAAAATTTTTTTTGCATATTACCATTTAATGTAATTATACACGCATTTATATACATTAATAAAATCAAAGACTTTCTTTTCTACTTTGTGGATTAATAAATTATTCTAAATAAATGGTTATAAGAAGTAAATTTTCACATTGGAAATGTAGGACATGTGTAAATGTTGCATTGCATGTTTATTTGTTAACATACGATAATTGAAAGGAAAATTTTATATCTTGTAAATGTATATTATTGAACGCGAATGTAGTATATAAAATAACTAATTTATATATTTTGACATAGTACAAGAAAAAAAGATTCACAATTTCTTCTTCTGATATCATAACTTAACATGGCTGCAATAAGAAGTCTTAAATATCGCTCAATCTGCATACCTTGCAATATTGTCTTATAATTTCAGTTTTTTTATTTTTGATAATCGGAATTAGTCGCACTTGCTCTGCAAGAAGTCTCGATTTACACGGTAATTTGTTTCTAAATAACATTAATGCCGTTCTTAATTGAACTTCCAAAGTTGTATTTATTATTTCCATTTGCATCGTGCCTTTGTGTTGCGTTTGATTCCATTCATCGGCTTAAAATTTAACAGCAGTCTTGACGAGAGAAAGTTTAAAGGAAACTTTGCTTTTATTTACCTTTCCTTATGTCTTGTTTCCTATGTCGTAATTCATTTATCGTCGATACACTTTTGTTAATAAAATATTCGTGTTCTGATATTTCTAAAAGAGAAACAGTGCAGTAACCGTATCGCAACTTTATCCCGACTGCGTCGCATGTAGAGCAAGGACTCCATGTTGTCCAAGTGGTATAAACCTTCAACTCGTATTCCGGCACATTTTCCACCAGTGCTGCTTGCGATGCATAAAATGCTCTATCCGGATGTACATTCATCGTTTCCAAATCGCTATCGATATGTAAATAGTAAATTGATCCCACAGTATCCCCCATTTCACACCAATACGCTCCTGCTTGCTCCAACTAGAATTATATTATTAATTTATAATTATATTATTTATATCATCAATTTTTTAATGTTGAAAAAATAATTTTTTTTTAATAACATAAATTATTAATTTATATTATTAAAATATATCTGCGTGTAATCTTTTGCAGTTATACAGGGTAGGCCATTATAATCTATCCACGCGATTATCTTCCGAACTATCCGTTATTCGAAAAAAATGTTTCAAGTAAAAACTTACTCTGTTTCGAAGGGGGCATCTTATGATAGACACAGATTTTTTTCTAGGTAGAGATGTTCCTGCGATTTCAAGGTGAAATGTTTTTAAATGGAATTATATGATTTTCTTTATATAATATAATTCCTCTAGTTATTTGGTATATAAAAATACTAAGGTAAAGCTATCAAAAAATCAATAGCTTACAAGATATTTTATATTTCATGTCAAAATATGCCAGAATAAAATATCTTGTAAACTATTGATTTTTTGGTAGCTTTATCTTAATACTTTTATATACCAAATAACTAGAGGAATTATATAAAGAAAATCATATGATTCTATTTAAAAAAACAAAGGTCACTTTGAAATCTCAGAAACACTTCCATCTAAAAAAAACCTGTGTCTATCATAAGATGTCCCCCTCGAAACAGAGTAAGTTTTACTTGAAACATTTTTTCGAATAACGAATAGTTCGGGAGATAATCGCGTGGATTGATTATAATGGGCCTGTATATCACACATGCTATACTTTTTGAATTTATACCTTGACATTATATATGATGATATATTGGTTATCTGGTGAATTGAGAATATGATCTGTATTCTGCAGCATACTTTTAACGCTACCGCTTTTACTGCTGCTGCTGCTATTGAAGTACCATTCTATTAGAGAGGTCACATGCATCTCTATCGGCGAGATACAGATTTGACATTTTAAACTGTAAATCAATTCGTTTAAGTTTTATCGTAATTGTATGTGGAAAATTTTTATGACTATTTTCTGGTGATCACACGTTACGGACGTTCCCTCGAGCGCTATGAGTGCGCTTGGATAAGTGATTCTGTCATGCCTCATGTCCGCATATAGTTCTTTCAGACACTTGTAATAATCTAGCCACTGTTGTTTATGTAGATGTCTTAAGATCTTGTTAGTTCTTGGATATTCATATTCGTCGATATTCAGAAACATTTCATCACCTTGTTATGATCATAATTATAATTATTTAAATATTTATGATTTATAATTACAATTATGTATATATTTATATATTATAAATAGATCGGTATCTGTATAATCATCCATCTGTGTAATTAAATCTGTGTAATTAGACCACCTACCGGACTTGCCATTAAACATTTTATTAATCTTTTTCCGTAATTCTTCATGTTTATCTAACAAGTTTGGTCGTAGGAAAGCTAAGGATATATTGTTCAAATAATATATTAAAATTGGCATTACATATATCTTCATTATCATTGCGTATAGTGCTACATGAAGTGTTCGCAATATGAAATAAAATCTAAATCAATTTAATGTTATTCCGATTTTTTTTCATGCATATTTTCATAGCTAATATAAGGGTGCCCTCCCATGACAGTCGGAAATTTGGAAAACGGAATCTCGGAATCATTCTGATTGGTTAGCCCCATGGGGCACAATACAAGCCCCATGGGGCTAACCAATCAGGGCACCTATTATGCAACTGTCGGAAACCGATTCCGATCGGAATGATTCCGTTTTCTCTAGAAAAGACAATAGAAATCTAGGAAATAACTAAACAATTCTGATCGGAATCCATTCCGAACAAGTCCATAATAGGTGCCCTGAATGATTCCGAGATTCCGTTTTACGAATTTCCGACTGTCATGGGACGGCACCCTAAAGCCTTGTGTCCACGATGCTAGAAATCGGTCCGAGATCTCGGATGGAGAAAGAATTGATCAATCGCATTTGAATAATTCGACCAATTGATCGATGCGATTGGTCAATTCTCTCTCCGTCCGAGATCTCGGATCGATTTCTAGCATCGTGGACACAAGGCTTTACGCTGTGCAGATTTCAAGCAAATTTAAATGCATTGTTCGCATAAAATCAAGCACAAGCTATCCATCGAAGGATATTAATGAAACGTTTGCAGACTTATAAAACTCTATGCGAAATTGTTGCGACGAAAACGAGATCTAAAAATCAAGAATACATGAAACAATTAAATATCAAGACCCTTAATGCTAAATGGCATGTCTTGTATGACACAGATGATCTTGGAAGAATTAGATACAAAAACGCGAGCGATATTTACAAGAATTTACAAAATGCAAACTTTATATATGACAACAATTTTATATTTATATAGTCTATAACATGCATCTTACAAAGCAGATCTTGAACTTGCACATATACGTCCAAGAAACGTACTGAATATATATAAATTTAAATTTATCTACGTTAGAATTATACAATATATTAATATCTTGTTCTTTATATCAAAATTATAATTTAAATTGTGTTAAGTTAATTGAAATCTTTATGTTCAATAAAGATTAAATTGTATTTAATAATTAGAGGATAAGATGCATATATGTATAAACAATTTAAATCGAGAGATAGGCCAATGACGGTTATAGCGGATCTTAGTGCTCCAATAATATTAATGTGTGACTTCTATAAACTGCGCGCCGTTACTATCAGTCTTGAAACGCAACTCTAGAATATCACAACATTAAATTGAAAATCAATTTAATGATACTGATGCTAACAAGCATCTATAAGATTCCCCCCTTCCCATCCCAACCCGAAAAACTGTAAAGAATTTATTGCGAAAAATATTACCTCAGCCAGGATTTGAACCTGGACATCCTCACGGATTGTAGGGAGGTCCAGGTTCAAATCCTGACTGAGGTAATATTTTTCGGAATAAATTCTTTACAGTTTTTCGGGTTGAGATGGAAAGAGGGGAATCTTATAGATGCTTGTTAGCATCAGTATCATTAAATTGATTTTCAATTTAATGTTGTGATATTCGAGAGCTGCGTTTCAAGACCGATATAGTAACGGCGCGCAGTTTATAGAAAAGTTACACATTAATATTACTGGAGCACTAAGATCCGCTATGACCGTCATTGGCCTATCTCTCGATTTAAATTAAATTGTATTATTTTTCCTTTACAATGTAAATAAATTTTAGACTGAAATAAATACTATTTCTTTGTATGATAGGAACATATTACAACAATGATCAGATATTAACAATCTCGCTTATACTGCAGGAAAACAATAACATATCAGGCTATTCGAATCCGGAGTTGGATATGATAAGTAAAGACATAGCGGAACTCGTGCGTGAAAGACAAAGCATGGAACAGGATATAGCGCAAAAGGAAGCCGACATTAAGATAAAGAATGGAGAGATTAAAAGTCTTCAAAGCGAATTAGACACGCTTGCGGCAACCTTGAAACAACTTGGAAATCAGAAGGGTGAGGCGCAGAAGAGACTGAACGACTTGAAAGCACAGGTAAACAGAAGTACGGTAATGTACAGGCTTGCTTATTGAATGTGCGCGGCCTTGCTTTTTAGACACAACTATATGCGGTACGCATATATGGTTGTCGGTTTGTACATTACTCTGGTAAGATAAAGCCAATTTTTAAAATAATGATATTTGATAAATATAATAAAGTAATAATAAAGATAAGCCACATTGCACTTTTAGTATACCAATACATTTTGTTAAATATGAATAATATATAGAGACCATAGATACAACGATAATACAAGACATAAATAGTGATTATATATATTTTAATCCATTCTTATTTTCTTACTCATTTTTTATTTGCAAATGTTTTGAATCAATGTGCTTATTCGCTTTACATATACAAGTTGACCCATTATAATCTTTTTACGCGATTATTTCCCGAACTATTCGTTATTCGAAAAAATGTTTCAAATAAAACTTACTCTGTATCGAGAGGAACATCTTACGATGGACATACGTTTTTTCTAGATGTAGATAATTCTGAGATTTCAAGGTGACCTTTGTTTTTTTAAATCTCATACGGTTTTCTTTATATAATTCCTTTAATTATTTGGTATATAAAATTATTAAGGTAAAGTTATCAAAAAGTTAATAGGTTATGAGATACTTTATATTTTATTCTAATATTTTGACATGAAATATAAAATATCTCGTAAGCTATTTACTTTTTGATAACCATACCTTAATACTTTTATGCAATTTGTAAGTACGTACTTTTTTTTTAAAATAACTATGTATTTTTCTTATATCAAATTTATCTCAGTATCTGTACATAAAAATATTAAGGTATGATTATTAAAAAACGAACAGTTTACACAATATTTTATATTTCATGTTAAAATATATCAGAATAAAATATGAAGTATCTCGTAAACTATTGACTTTCTGATAACACTTCACCTTAATACTTTTATATACCAAATAACTAGAGGAATTATATTATTTCACTTGAAACATTTTTTTGAATAACGAATAGTTCGGGAGATAATTGCGTAGAAAGATTATAATGAGTACCCTGTATAAGTAAGAATTAACAGCGTTTACCGACATATGTTTTAACACAATTATTATTAATTATAAGAAGCAAATTTGAAAAAGGAAGGCAGGAAAGAAAAGAGGGAAATAGAAAAAAGTGTGATTCACTAATTATTTATTTAGTTTGTGTTATGTTTTTCTTTTATGATTTTGTTTTATTATGTTTGGCTTATAGAAGACTGAAGTAGATAGAGATTTGAGTGAGGTCGAAGAGAAGATTCAGAAGGAACTGAAGAAGGTATATAAAAAGATGACAGTATCATTTAAAGTGGATTTTTATCTTTACACTTAAAATATTGTTCGGTACATGTGTCTGTCGCGGTAGGAAATAAATTTTAGATAAATTTTTTTCTTTTCTTTTTTCTTTTTTATTTATAACTACATATTTGATTATTTTTCTATGGCGTGCGTGCGCGCGTGTGTATGCGTGTGCGTGCGTGTGTGTATGCGTGTGCATGTATGTACGTATGTACTTATGTACACATATATGTATGTAGGTATGTGTGTGTACATATGCGCATTTGCGTATTTGCATATGTATGTGCGTGTGTGTATATGTGTGTACTTATGATATTATTGCAATATCATCTGTCTCTGATAGATAAATATGTATTTTTTGGAAATATTTTTAAACCAAAGTGAATAAAAAAGCTACAATCTCTATTATGTACAAAACGTGTACAGATAACGCTAATGCATTATTGATGCTTTGTTGGCATGCATGATCTGTCTTCTTTCCTGTGATACAGAATAATTATAGCGTTAAATAATATTATCAAATAAATAAAATAAAACGCACATCATCTTTTCACATTTCGAGTATATCAATTGTACAAACATAACAGCAGATACAAGCATACTGACTAATAATATACAAGTTTTATTCTTTTCATCTCAAGTTTGCAACAAGGAAGACAAATAGAATTCTTCATAAATCAATTTTATTTTCTTAAGGTTGATAAGCTCCGTCAACAGGCTGAAGAACAAGAATCAGTGCTGCGGGGCCAAGAGGAGGAGCTAAACTTCAAGAGACAAGAACTCGAAGGACTGCGGCAAGAAGAGCAGCAATTAGAGCAGCAACAGAATAAAAACAGGGACCAACTAAACGAGCTGACGAAAAAGTTGCAGGATACTCAATTAGAGATCTGTCAAGCAAAGGCAAAAATCACTGATTTGCAGGAACAGCAGCGTCAGATGAGCGATGCCATTGCGCTTTATGACTCTGCACTCGCTGCAGGAGATGTCAATCTTGTACCTGATACTAGTCTACAGTTTATACCCGAGATTGAAGATACAGAGTGCGTATTATATTTTATTTAAAACAAACTTTCTTATCGGGATTATAATGACATTTTTGCATGTGTATAAAAAATAGATATGAAACAACAACTAAGAATGCAGGTGAAACAAATGAAATGAAAGCAGATGCAACCGGGACTGGTACCTTAGACGGATTTGGAGACCAAGATCCTTTTGCATCGAATAAAGCCAAAGAAGCATTTAGCGCACCAATATCCGATCCGTTCGGAAGCGCGTTTCCTGCACAGCAATCTAATGTAAGTTTTTTTTTACAGTTATGTCCACATATTCTTTACTCTCTGCTCTTCTGTTTTTTATGAGATCTCTCGCAAGAGTAGTAAAAGAGTAACGCACTACTCTTTCACTATTTTGCATATGTGTATCTATTCGCATTTTAATATATTTATATTTACATTTCAATACATATTTATTTTATATATTTTAATATACTTATTTTATTTAATATATTTACGCATTTTAATTTTTCATTCTGTAAGCACACAGTTACTAATAAAAAAAATGTCCCCATAGACTGGTTTTGCAGTAGATCCTTTTACTGCGTTTGATAATACCAATATAGCAGTAAAGCAAGATCCTTTCGATCCATTTGGTAACGGAAAGCGAGCTGAGAATAAAACGCCTACATCGGTATGTAAAATTTTATTTGTGGACATTTGGACATTTTAAACCTCCATATTTTTAATCATTTGGATTAAACAATCTTATTCTTAACACTTTCCTCAGTCCTTATCTTCATTTCAATGGCAAATAGCAAATGAAGTGGGGGAAATAGCGCATAAGAAAGTGTTAAAAATATGGAAATTATTAACATTAAGAATACGGAGACTGTGCTCGATATATTTCATGCTTTGTCGAAACGTTAAATAAGATGCTTTTTAATGATTTTCTGTTAAGAATACGAAGGATCCATTTGGAGAAGATCCCTTTGCCAATCTTCATGCTCCTCCTCGTCCTGAAAGCCCTAGTCCTGCTCTTCCACCGAAGAAAGCAAAGCAACCACCGCCTCGTCCGGCTCCACCACGACCGAGTCAAGGTCCTACTGGCCCATTGAGAGCAGCACCCGCACCTCCAACGCCTTCACCCACTCCGGATCCATTTGCGAATGCAAATTCAGATCCATTTAGCGCTCAGCAAACAACGATCGATAACAATAATAGTTTCACATCTTCCACCGGATTCGCCGACTTCACCAATTTTGATTCCAAGGTGCGTATTTAATAGTATTCGTTATTTTAAATAGTTTCTTTTAATTAGTTTTTCCTTTTGTTTCCTTTTTGTACTATTTCCTTGTAATGGCGCATTATCTTTTAATAATCTTTTTAGCATGTAGCATTTTTTAAACAAATTTTTATAAATTTTTTTATAAAGCCCAGGGAAACTTAATTACTTTTTTTACAATATGTTTAGTACTTATTGTTATATATATATATATATATATATACACATATACAGGGTATCCCAGACCACCCGTCTTACCCGATTTTTTCGTAAACGCGACATTTTAAAGAAAAATGTTTCAGACAAAAATTTTGTGACTTCGAGGGGGACATAAGATGGTGTCATTGGTTTGACCTTGGATAGTCGTTTGAAGATCACGTGAAGGTCACCTTCAATTTCTTAAATGGAAACCCCCATTTTTCAATGCATATTCTTGTAGCTTATGTCGAGG
>NJRL01001727.1:24604-36198 GCA_003063815.1 Aphaenogaster rudis
ATGTTATGAAAATAATAACATATCTGTTGTATGTTAATTTTACATTGAAATAATATAACCAAATCTTGGTAACACAAGAAAATTTTAACATATAGACGCACAATTTTTTACTGTATACTCTCGATACTCATGCGAAAACGTATTATGAAGAGCAGCATTTATAAATCTCCCTATTTCTATAAATGTTCCGAGAAATCCATTATTTTTCAGCACTCTGTATTGACTTTAATGTCGGCGTTAATCGACAGATATTTAATATATTTAGGTCGTCAAGAAGTATCTATCGATTAAAAGGGAAGAGAGCATTATTAATGGAGTGCTGATTTTAATAGTGCATATACTTCTCCCACGTATCTATCACTTTTATCTTTCTCCGTCTGCTACTTTTATTGATCACCTCGCTTATAAACGCGACCTTGACCTTCGCCATCCTCTCACTCCGTGAAAGCTCTCTAAACTTTACGGTAGAAAAAAAGAAAGAAAAAAAAGAAAGCGCGAGAGAGTGAAAGAAAGAGACAATCGCATTACTTATATTGATATCTAATACCTGCAGAGAAATAAAAAAAGAGTAATTTCCATTAAATTATTATTACACATGTTTCTCATCTGTTTGTCAAATTTGTGTAATTCTGAAAACGGCCAAGAGAAGATTAGAAACGTTTCGATAACGATTCGCTTCAATGTCTTTTATCTAATGTTGGCGGTGAGGAACGCCAGATTATATAATAATTAGTCTCTTTAGAAAAGACCAAAACCCATGGTCGAAAAAAAACGTCGTGATTCGCGATATATTAATTTAAATTAAGAACTGGCCAGTTGAGTCGAAACAAAAATCTCTTCTGTGGTTATATAATAATGTTAAAATTAACTATTGCGTTTTACAATTCGGCTGTTTACAACGTTTGCGATAACGATTACATTATACTGCAGCGTGAAGTATGTATATATTCATAAAGCTAATGAACGTGATAGAACTTTTTATTCGAGAGTTTAATTGCCCAAAGCAGCGAGGTCTTGGCAAATATTGACCTTTCCAGCAGAATAATTGCAATTCCTCCTGATTGAAAGGATTTACCGTCCAGATACCTTCCCGCCTACATCGCTTCAATTTCCGGTGCCTCGCAGTAACGTCGTTAACTAATGCGGAAGCAATTTCCTCTTTAACGTCCCACTTTTCTACATTCTAACGAACTTCGAAAATGCCGACGGAACGGTTTTTCAACGTCCTGCTTAATTAAGATTATGATAGAAGCATGCGGATATTCTGATAGATAAAGTAATGGGTGTTACAGCGACATGACAAATTTCGTAATTGTCGAGCCAAGCTAGAAGAATAAAATTAAAATGTTGCAAATTACACTCCGCTTTCTGAACTATATAAAAAACTTGAAAGTTATTCTTTTTCTATAAAGGCCACGTCGATTTTTACAGGGGCTCGTTAATCACGGTGGTTAGAAAGACCGGTTTACTGTACAAGTGGTCTTTAACCCACGATAGTTACGTCTCGTCATATATGTATATGGGCCGGTTATATAATATAACATGATTGCTCTCCATCGATTTACAGCATCGCGATTTACGATAACGTCAATCACAGTTCAACATTTTACACTGTTTTTACATTTCATATTTAATTCTGGTTCTTTAAAAATTATAAACTTGTCGCCTTCGATCTCTAATTGAGATCATAAATATCTAGTTATCTGCAGTCGAAGAGATCAAGATTTTATCAAACGTCTCTACTAATATTTTATTTGCTCGTACTTTATTTTTTACTTAGCAGAGACCTTCGGTCGTATACGATAGCTTCAATTGTACGATAGCTTCAGACATACGATATTAATAAACGATTCGATAAAACGAACATACCGGCTGTAAAGTAAGCTTGTACTATGATGTTCTCCATCTCTTTCGCAATTTCACGAATTTCCGATCGTGGAATTACCGGCAAATAAAATTGACATTCTACCGAGAGATTCGCGAATTTGAATATCGACAATCGCTCCCACGTTTTCCCCCGATCGTTTTCACTCTCGTCGCGTCTAAACGCTCCCCGATAATTAAAACATACAGGCTGATAGATGCAAAGATATAAGCCGGGATTCTCGCACTTCCTTTCGTCGTTATTCAGTCATTGCTCTTTTGCGAATGTTTCACGAAACAGTTATGTTCTTTAAACATTCCATAAAATTTGCAATAAAGAGAAATAGATATAACTTGTCTTAAAAATATATGTTTTAATTATTCGATATTTATTGCTCCAGTGAACAACCGGTACATGTGAATAACGAAAGAATATATATATAAATAGAACATATATTTTTATATAATTCAATTCCGTGCTTGAGGCTGGAACTAATTTGGCAGATAATTAATGATGTAAATGATGTAAGCGTATATCATGTTTGTTAATTTCGGTCGGATACGTATTGATTTCGTCTCACGGTGCACTCGGCGGAGTGCTTCACGGATTACGGAATGCTTCCCCGCGGATTGCACATAAAATTACGCGGCTCGCTGTTTCTAACAACAACCGTAGACGTGATCCACTTAACCTTTAGCTCGTACACACGCCCACATTTTTTTCAACATTTTGCGCGACTAAAGAGGAAGAATAATAATGTCAAACAGTTACCCCCCGACGATTGCGCGGGGGAGAAAGTGTCATCGGGATAGATTGTTTTTCGCATTTTGCATTTACGATGGCGCGCATGTACATAAACAACACGTAATAAAATTCCAACGACACGCGGTTATTCTGGACCGAAATTTTTTTACGGCGTGACATTTACGGCGCAAGAAGGGACGAAGAAGTGACGTATCGAATTGGCAGTTAAATCTGCAAAGGCTAAAAGCTTACGCGTACGGAAAATGCAAATTTTTTTTAGAGATAAGAATCTTGGTCAACCTGTTTTGTCCGCTTTCTACAAGAGACGTTCTAGTTATTAAATGTACTGCCTTTTACATTGCGGCCAACTCGAGACGTCGGCCTCGTAATAAATACGAAGAAAGTCGCGAATGTTAATGACGACCGAGTTTAAGACAATCTCTGTGTTACGACTTCAGTTACGGAGAACATAACTGTCGCTTAACTGTCGAAGGAAACCGAGCCGATTTCCCCAATTAAAATCATTATCTAAATTAAATCGATTTCTTTCTCTAAATCGTACTCTTTGTGCTGAAAGGAGAAAGACATCAATTTTTTAGCCACACATGAAGTAATGTAGAATAAAGGGTAATATCGCAGCAATCTCCCACACAGCACGCATATCCGGGGAACATCCCGAAGACGTCCCGAGGATATCCTATCGCCTAAGGATGTCCTCGGGACGTCTTCTGGATGTCTTTTGGATGTGCGTGCTTTACGAATGAATATACACATTTCAAACTTTTATCGAATACATTTAAAATACAACGTTAATTACCACTATTTCACTTTCCTCCAGATTCCAATTATGACATTTTTTATGTGTATATTAGGTAAAATTTATACCACTTTTAAAATGTCAATTTAATATTTTGATTTTAATGAAATTACTGTTAGCGCCATGCAATTGCAATTACATCGTGCCAACTTTAATCCACGGCACATCTTCATTGTTTACTTCGCGGAATCATTGAGTCACAAAGATGCAACGAACTTCGTTAAAACTTGTGCCATTTCCTATTTTATCGTAACAGTTCTTCGAATTCCGTGAAATAGGAAGACTATTTACGGCAACGTGATTGAAGCAATTCTTACAGACTTTTCCGACGGAATTGTTTAATAATCGAGCCTCGTTCGCCAATAATGACAGTGTCCCAAATTTTCCTTCCTTGTTCCTTCGTACAACCGCATTCAATGACCGGCGATTAAATTGCGCGCGGTATCGTGATTAACTGATTAACCAGTGGCGACAGACTATACACGTACGACACGTTTAGCTCGGCGTCTCATTGACTAGCGTCATCGCGATGATTTATTAGCGGGTCAATCGCTTAAAAATGCCACTTCACGCAGCGAAAGGAGGTCGTGGCAAAGTATTCGCTAGTCAGCAGAATAGATTATACTTTACCGTATTAATATAAATATCCTATCGTATCTCAAATCGATAATTTTATTCTCAAATAATTTTCAACGTCAAATACTTTATCAATTATGCCAGAGGAATTTGGAATCGAAAGCATATTTTAATACAAAATAGAATCATTTTGAAATATCGAACAAGAAATAAGATTCTAAAACTTCGCACGATTCTTTAATTTCAGAATACTCTTGTTCCATCAGCTTCATAATTTTATCGACAAAAAGCTTAAGGAATAAGGAAAGTGATATTTTAGGAAATTTAAAATGCAAAGCAGCACGATAAAATTCTTAAGTTGCTAATTTTAATCATCAATTGCTGCAGATTCGACGATGGTCGCGACGGCTATCTTGATCTCTCCGAGCTGAAGCGAATGATGGAAGTTTTGGGTGCACCGCAGACGCATCTCGGACTCAAGGCAATGATCCAGGAGGTCGACGAGGATGGCGACGGTCGCATATCTTTCCGTGAGGTTAGCATATTTTTGCCAGCTTCGAGAGATTTCTAATATTTCAAATTAACAAACAATACAAATGATCCACTGAACGCAACGTAATATGATAACGTAAATCGTTCTTCTCGTTTTGAGAGAAACAACAGGAATGCGAGTAATATGTAAATCCAATTGCTTTATTGTAATTAGATTTTATATTATTCCATTCTGTTAGGAAGAGCGTGAAACTAATTTGCACCAATCTGCAATAATTATATTTTAATGAGTTTAATAAGCTAATAGAAACGATTTTTGCGGGTGCTCATTAATGAACTGAAATTAATTCTTCGTGAAAAGAAATATAGTTATCCACTACTTTTACGTATTATTGAAAATTTCATCCCAGTTTATTGGAGATTCTTTAAATTTAATAAAAATCGGTCAATGGCCAATAAACGAGCAAAAAAATTTTTATTTAATTGATTAATATATAATGTTTATTAATTAAAACATATCCAACACGTAGATCTAGTTAATTAACTAAAAACAGTAAAAACGTGTCAACCATGAAATAATTGACAAAAGCGTAACAAAAATCGAACGTTTCGAGCTTCACAGAGCCTTTCTTCAGCGGCATAATAAAACATTAAGAGAGATAATAATAGAAATTAACAATCTACCATAAAAACAATCTAAAGATCAGAACAATATTTTAAGATGTTATCGCGAACCAAGGGAGAATACGAGTAAGAGCCATACCCATGTTAAAAAGTGACACACCAAAAGAATAAATTCTTTTTTTGCTCGTTTATTGGCTATTGACCGATTTTTATTGTTAGTACCTACTATATATAATACGAGCCTGACTTAATTTCATTCTTTAAATTCATTTTTGTTGAGACTAGATTAGAGATTGGAGAAATGGATTTTACAACAAACGAATGGCTTGGAAACGTTAGTTAGCACACTTCGCGCTATCGGCTCCGAATATGGTCGGCATAAACATAACGCCACCCTGACCAGCATTAGTGTTTCTCGCAACTCCGCTTGCGGTCGTTAAAAGTATTGAACCGAAATAGATTTCACTGCGTGCAGCTTCGCTCTTGTGCGGGATACCGCCTCGCCAAGAAACACGTGCGCAATTTCGAGAGTCGTGATTGAAACAAACCCTCCTAATTTTAACAACACTTACCAATTTCCATTCACGGAAAATTTATTTTATTTCGCAGAAATTAGAGCAAATAGATGCATATAGATACATAGATAATTAGATATCTAGCTAATTAGAGCAGATATATTAGCTGTCATATAAGATTTCAAATTTTTATACTCATAAAGAGTAGTGAAAATCTTCGCCAAATGTTTGCTCCTACTTTTACTTTCTTTTCTCTTTGTAAGATAAATGATATAATTATTACTATTATTAGACTCGCAGACTTTATTTGTGGCGAGTGCACATGCGATACGTTGTTCGTAAAAATAGTAGACCCCATGCAATGTTTAATATACACCTCACTCGTCGGGTATTCGACGATCGTGTTTACTCTCCAAGCATAGCTGTGCGTTAGAAAGGGTACGTTGAAGCAGTTCTATTTCGGTCATCCGCACGATGAAGTATTTTAAAAATCCCCGGAAAAAAACTGTCTGCTAATAAAAAGAAATATGCAAAACTAAAAGCATTTCCCTGAAAATAAATTTTACGCTAGAAACTTCATTCCGAATTAACAATACTTTCATTATTACATAACATAGATGGAAAATGTAATTTACACAAAAAGAGTTAAAATGCAAAAACCTAGTGGCAAAAATCTCCATATTTTTTATTTTAAATATCTCAATTTAGTAATACTTTTTAATTTAACTTCTAACACTAAAATTTATAAATAGGAGATACTGTAGAAAAAATGCACACAGTCGCAAAGAAATTATCGGCACAAATGTATACCGTCCATCAAATGCTGAACTTCCAGTATCAGTCTTTTAAAAATATTCAAGGTTAACGAAGATACGAAAATATCGCGAGGATTAAGTTTGCGATCGTCGCCCGGGCAATGGCGATTGAACGCGGAATCAATCGTGGAGAACCGACAGTTTTGCAACACGCCAGCGGAATACCGGAGCGTGCGAAACGCCAGCAGAAACTTTCGCTGTTAACGCAACCGCGATATGGCCGCGAGTAAGATCGCGGTGTACGGGCATCACGTGCCGTTCGAAGGAGAATTCGACTTGCAATTAGTACGTAACGCACGCGCGGACAATCGGACGTGACATTCTGTATTATTTCGCGAACAAAGCTCGCCACGCGAATCGATCCTGCATACGCGATGCGTGCACGCATAATTCGCCCCGCTCGTCGATCGTCGTGATTCATTGCGTGATACCCGAGTAGTTTATTGCCCGGCTTACTCACCTTCCTCTTACTCATCACGATATGAATTACCGTAAAACGTTCGCGACACGTACCCCTTCCTCACGTCTTGCATTCATAAATGTCGCAAGTCTCGAATTTCCATTGATCGTACGACTTGTTTACTTGATCATTCTTCTGCCTTTTATTTTTTAATCTTTATTTCTCACTTGAAATAATTATCGAGACAGAAATTTTCTTAACACTAAAACTACCGGTCAAATGGCCGTTTTTAAACTTTAGATTAAAAATTCTGCATTCAATGTTATCGCTTTTCCTCAATTGACTTCATGATTTTCCTTAATATACATATAATCAATTTTTCAATATATCTCTCTTCTTCTTTCGTTTCTTCTGATAAACATATTACCTGCATTCAATTGGAAAAAATCAAATTTTTATTTAAAAACCAGTCATTTGACCGGTTTGGTAGAAACTTTGGTAGAAATAGGTATATATGAATTGTCGGTAACTTTAGTGTTAACTAACAATAAAGTTAACTAGTGTTAGCTAAAGGAAACGACGATGTTCTGTTATCAAAATGTAAAGAAACCGAGCAATAGTTACAGAAAAATGTTTTCTTGTATTTAATTATTCTATAATTGTCAGATAAAATATTTGTATATTTTGTGCAAAAGATTATTCTATATAAAGTGGCATATTCGCAAAGATGTTATCTTATCAGAATAGTAATGGAATAGGGTCGTAATTCTTTATCGAAAATTAATTCTATTTAATTCTATCTCCAAAAGAGGCAGCTCGAAAATTGATCGAAAATTGAATCCGGCCTTTCAAAGTTTGCCGTGTATTGTAACTTCGATTATGTTCAATGTAATTACGTCTTGTTACAGTTTCTGCTGATCTATCGTAAGGCACGAGCCGGTGAATTAGAACAGGATTCGGGATTGAGCCAGCTGGCCAGACTCACCGAGGTCGACGTCGACGAGGTCGGGGTTACAGGCGCTAAAAACTTCTTCGAGGCCAAGGTACATTTCCATATTCAATCTTTCCTATCGTGAAAACACAAATCTTTTCCGGTTTCTTTTTACGCTTAAATAAATTTCTTAAATGTTTAAGTAAACTTCTTCGCATTAATAGACTTTAAACTTCAAAATCTGAGTGTCTCAAAATATTCTAATTACTTGCATTGCCCTTTTAGAAACTATACGTATATATCTTTAATATTAATATGTATATTGTGTGTATATATTTAGACTGTAAGAATAATTAAGAATATAAATTAAAGATATAAATGAAGAATAAAAACTGTTGTATATTCTTCATTATTGTGAAGAATTAACTACTGTTCTCATAGTATCGGGAAAAAGAATAGCTCCCTATCAGGTCTTATCTAGTTTGTTATCGCACAATTACGGACGCAACATGCATCTCCTATTTACACAATCGTGAATGACACGTAGATCAGGCCCAGAAAGCTACCTCAGCGTATCGTGAGCGCTGAAGAAAAAATACAAGCGCGAAAGCGTGTAACCCGAACGAGTCGCATTTCGATTAACATCTCTTTTTTTTCGCAGATCGAGCAGCTTCGAAAGGCCTCGAAGTTCGAGGACGAGATTCGCATGGAGCAGGAGGAGCGGAAACGGGAGGAGGAAGAAAAGGCGGCGAGGCGAGAGCAATTCCGGCAGAAAGCCGCGATCTTCGGCAAATAATCGTGAAGCGAAAATCACGGGAGAGCGAAAGCGGCCGGCGCGCTCGTTAGAATGCGAAGACGGATTGTCTTGGGTTGCTTAGGTTTATTTCCAATGCTCGAAGCCGCTGAAGCGATATCCGACCCCAACGAGCGACTCTATAAACCATTTAAGTGTGCACCGAAGCAACGTGAAATCGCGATTCGATCACGACGGTGATTATTGGGAGAATTCGAAGCGAGGATTGAAACCGCGATATAATTTTCTATACTATTAATACGCGAAAAAAGAATGTTACATCAATCGTCTCTATCTTTGCAAATAATCATTTCTGCCTGTCAAACAATATCAAAATTCAAACTTAGTGAAATGATAACTCTTTCAGTCCTTGATTTGAAGACTATATGAAATTTTTGCAGTTTTGTTGTCGACTATGCAGTAAACGCTGAAGTTTCATCTTCGGACTTCAAAATAAATAACAATGGTAAAAGCAATGAATTTTCTTGGATTGCCGCAATTTTCATTTTATATTTATTGTTCATATATTCTTTGTGTATCGTGATTTGACGCAGCATAGCGTTTACTGTACTTGAAATACATTATTGTAAAGAGATTTTAATAATGTATGATCGTATATACAGGGTGTTTCAGGACCTATAGGACAAACTTTAGGAGATGATACGTCTCACCAATCAATTTTTGTTAAGAGACTCGTATCCTTCGATGCATCCTTAAAGATCTATGCGTCTTTGATCAGACCGCTTATGAGGTAGACAACCGGTTGCATGGAAGCATTCCACGTGGCGTTTGACAATAGTAATCCATGTAAAACAATTAAAGCAAAAACAAAATCAAAGGACGTGTAGATTAGTATTGTCAGATGTCACACGGAATGCTGCTGCGCGACCGGTTGCCTACCTTATAGGCGGTCTGATCAAGGACACGTAGCTCTTTAACACTAAGGCTGCGTTCGGGGGGACGCTATTAGCGCTAACAGCGTCGTTCTATCTTTGTCACCTATTGAAAGTTGAACAAGGACAGAGCACGCTCATAGCGCTAAAAGTGTGCTCGCCGAACGCAGCCTCAAACTACCACCGCCGCCGCTGGTCAAATAACCGTTTTTAAACTTTTGATTAAAAATTCTGCATTCAATATTATCGCTTTTCCCAATTGACTTCAAGACTTTTCCTTAATATATATATAATCAATTTTTTAATATCAATCTCTCTTCTTTTTTTGTTTCTTCTGATAAACATATTGCCTGTATTTAATTGGAAAAAATAAAACTTTTATTTAAAAACCGGTCATTCGACCGATTTGATAAAAATAGGTATATATAAATTGTCGGTAGCTTTAGTGTTAAGGACGCATCAGAGGACACGAGTTCCTTAACAAAAATTGATTCTCGGTGAAACCTATCATCCCCTAAAGTTTGTCCCATGGATCCTGAAATACCCTGTATATATAACGTAAATTTTATATGCAAAGTCGAATATTTTGGAAAGCGGTTGATATCTAACACATATCTATCTTATAGGGATATATTTTAAAGTTGGATAGCGCGCAAACTAGATTTTTACTGGCTGTTTTAATAGTGATTTTAACAATAATATCTTGTTGTAAAATAGCGAACAATGTTAAACAGTTGAAGAGCACATGACTAATTAATAATTGCGTAAAATATTGTTTACAAATGTTGACGTTCAAGGATGCAAATTCTAATGAAGTTTAAAAGAGTCAATATCGAATAGTTGGCCTGTTTTCTATCACAAATATTACATGAATATCGTATATAAAATGTTCAACTTTGATTGTTATTGAATATAACGAGTAGACTGAAGACGGAATTGATATGAAAATCGATTTTGCATTTTCAAGAGAGAATGACCCTAATGACTGCTAGGTCTCGAAGGGTCTCTAGTGTAAGGTTTGTCGGCGAATGTATCTTAAATTTTTATTATTAATGACGATTATTTTATAAGGTCTTATTTTCTTTTCTATTAAATAAGAACTTTTCGTCACATTAAACGACGCGCATGATAATATGTACGTATAACATAAGAAAAATATTCATGTAGATATGTTGTATATTCGTGCGGGTATGTGTGAATGTATGCCAAACAGATACATGCGTGCTGTTCATTTCATTAAAAAATTGGAACATCGAATAATTATTTATGACACAAGCGCGTAGAAATTTGATAAACGACAAATTTATCTATATTATTACCATTACTTTTTAATTTACATTTTATTCTATTTATGCCTATCATTCCGACAGATGGTTTATTAGGTTTTTGACTGATAAAAAGATAACTCTTGTATATTCAGCTATCGCGATAAATGTGAAATATTAGATCTAAGAGAAAATTTTTCAGATTTTCAAATTTTACGCAAAAATCTAAAGGATTATAAATGTGTCCAGAATATTTTATGATATCTATAACATACTTTGTACACTGCTATTTTTATTTTCGTCTGATTTTTATTCAAAATATAAATATTTAAAATAATGAGTGATCGTAAAAATTTTAAATAATTATATCAAATAATTTCTGATCGCAAAGATCAACATTTTTATTTGTTTATTTTAATAAGTTTGTAATAATAATTTATCAGAATTTGTATTAAAATATTAATGCTGATATTTTTATCGCTTCTGCATTATAAAATATTCTTTCATTATACGCATTATTTTTTTTAGCAACATATTCTGTATATAATAGTATTAATAAGTCACAGAAAAATCTATTGTAAAAAGTGTGTAAGCTATAGATTGTAAATAGATTTATTTTGCTGCGTTAATTTTTTATGTATCTAATTAAGCTGATTTATGATGGCATTATATTAAAATTATGGAAACTGTATCGTCTCATCATTGTTTCTAAGAAACAATGCTAACTGCATCTTTATATCTCACGCCCTTCACGCCAAATTGAAGTAAGTTGTTTTTACTTAACAGCTACAATTGCATTATCAAATATGATCTGTGTTTAAAATAATAAATTGCATGCAATTACAAAAGTATTTAAAAGACAGTA
>NJRL01001728.1:0-14566 GCA_003063815.1 Aphaenogaster rudis
TTTTTTTACACTATTTATGTGAATATTATTAATGCGTAATGTAATGTTAGTCCATAGATGTGACTTATTGCGTGCACAATGGTTGAGCTACGGATTGTTTTTTGTTCGTCTCTCTATAAACCTGAGGAGGATCGTAATTCACGATCGAAACGTCGTTGTTGATGTAACATCTTCAATAAATTGCCAGACACGTCGAATACATCTTCTTTAATTTATTATAAAAATATTTTCGTTAATTATTTTCAAATATTTCATTCTTTCTAAAAAATATTTTTTATATATTTTTAAAATATTTTGTGCTGTATGGGTAGCTCTGTTGAACTTTTCCTATAAGAAATCGATTAGATTTAAATCTAACGCGATGGAAAAGGCCAATGCATATTTTGGGGGTATGGTATATTTGATGGAGATGAAAAGTGGAAGGTGGAAAGTGGAGTATGAATGTCTTCCCCAAAAATACCATCCACGGTTGGTTGTGTTGAGTAGGATGGTGACTCCACTATGTGTGCCAACGTCTGGCCCCGACGTCTGCCCATTAGATGTTCTTGCCGAATTTGTTTATATGTTATTATCCGTGCGACCAAGTACTATCGCGAGAAAGCGCGCTCGCGCGCTCGCAGCAACAAACGTGGTGCCGGGCTGCCGCTTTATAGGGGCATACACGGCCCCCACAGGACCCCCTTGCCAGTGCTATATGTCGATAGCACGATAGATACCATGGATCATCCGTTGCCTCCGTTCCTGCTTGTGCGTGGGCGCGTGTGCGCGTGTGTGCCGGCGTACGTGCGTCGTGCGCTTGGGCGTACGGGTGAGTGAGTCCATCCAACGTACGTGTACGCGTATGTGCAGGCGTATGGGCATGTGTGTGTGTGTGTGTGCAGGAGCAGGGTTGGGCAATTTGGCGCTGCGAGTAGTTTCCTACGATTCCTACGTATAAAAACGTATAATACGTATAAAACGTGTTATACATGACTAAACTGTAAAGGCCGTATTACACTACGATTTGCGGGCTCGACTTGCGGTTGCGGTTACGATTGACGATTGCGGATTAACCAATCAGAGCAAAGCAACTTGTCGACATGTCGACTGATTGGTCAATCCGCAACTGTCAACCGTAATTTCAACCGCAACCAATCTAGATATACTACTATGTCTATGAAAATATGGAATACGGACGTACTTAAAGTATTGTTATTAAAAGTGTATCAAAAATAACGTAAGTAAAGAAAGTAAATTAAATGTTATAGTCTATCCTGTCTGTCCAAATAAATTGTTAGATATTGACAATTTCTTTCTATTTCTCTAGATTTTAAAATGAAAACAGCCAAAACGGGCCAAGCTAAACGTTCTCCAAATTCATATGAATTTTCTAATTCAATTGATTTGGCTTTAGCAAAACTTTTTTTTTGGTTGCAACATATCTTTTAATGTTGTTGAATCCAATTTATTTAAGGACTTTATAAAACTTCTAAATCCGGATTACAAAGTTCTAGAAAAAGGCTTTCGAATCAATTGTTAGACAAGGTTCACAATGAAGTAACATCTAAAACCGTAAAAGATCATGAAACAGTGGGTGTATTGTTGATCGATGGTTGGAAGAATTCTTCTGCCAACACCAAACTGGTACTCTGTACAATATATACAGTAATGGACAAGAGTGTGTATCTCAATTTATGGGACTTAACTGGCATAAAGGAAACAGCAAATGTATTAACAGAAATTGTGGATGAAGCAACAGAGATCGCTAAGAACAAATTCAACATCCGTATTTATGCCGTCGTATCAGACAATGCTTCTGCAATGATACTGATGGGTAAATCAGTTAATTTATGGCATGTGACTTGTACAAGCCATAGCGGTAATTTATTAGCCAAGTCCTTAGTCGACGCAAGATTTGCTGAATCTGTGAATCGATTATTGAGAGAATTCCAGTAGCCAGGTCCAGAAAAAGAAGTCATAAAAGGTGGAGGACAAAAAATTGTTCTTGCGTGCGAAACTCGATGGTGCAGCTACAGGGATGCATTTCGTTGTTATCTACATAATTTATCGATAATGCGCCAAATAATAAAAAATCAGAAGGTTACTATTAGAACTGAATGTTCGGAAATATTATTTAGCAAGGACTTTGAAACAATACTTCAAGACTATATATTGATTTTTGATCCTGTGTGTGAACTTATTAATAAATGCCAGCGATCCGATAGCAACATCGCAGATGCTTGCGAGGAGTGGTTCAAATTAACTATACCAACAGTTAATAATAACTACGCGAAAATAATAGAAGAGAGATTAAAAAAAGTCATAAGGCCATCAATTTTGACTGCCAACTTTTTACATCCTACTTATAAAGGTTTTATGCATGTAGAGATAAGGATTTATGCATGTAGAGAAGTATCGATGTGAAGTCTATAACTTCCTTAGTAAAGAGTTGAACATAGAAAACCTACGTGATCATCTTGGCATACAGGCTTTTCTTAATGATACAAATATATTTAAGAACTTGAATACTAAGAATCTTCAGTTCCCTCATACATACTGGTTTATGGCTAGCAAACAGTACCCTGATCTTACTGAATTAGCGGATAAATTAATGAAAATTCCAGCCTCTTCAGCTCAAATTGAGCGTTTATTTTCACATTGGGCTTTTGTTCATTCTGATATACGAAATCGGTTAACCACTGAGCGATCCGAGAAATTAATAGAAATATATTATTCGTTAAAGATGATGGATAAATACGATGAATATGTGGATAATGAATTCAGTACTAATAAATATAAGTAATTAAACTTTTATACATTATCTTTTATACATTATTTTATACATTTTATATTTTTATAAGATGTATACGAGGAATTTTTCCTAGAATTTTTACTAAATATATGTTCATGAATATAAAATAAACACAAAAATAGTAAATAAATTATTGTAAAGTTGATAATAAACTTGATATTTTGTACATAAAAAATATGCGGTTTCAATTTTTTATAAATCTCTTTAATAATTCAAAAGTTTCCTTACAAACAACAAAACATTAAAAAAAGAAAGAACAAAAACAGTAAAAATATAAACTATTTTATAATCACAACTCTCTTAAACATATTAGATATTGCATTTTTGTCAGTACAAAATAATAAGGGTAAACTTAATACTTTTACAACTTTATAATCACAGCTTTCTGAAACATATTAGATATTGCATTTTTATCAGTACAAAATAATAATGGTAAACTTAATACTTTTAAAACTTTGTCTTTTTTTAATATTTGTCCGTTATATTTTCGTCTTGAAGCTTTAATCTATAATAAAGCTCAACGATTTTTTTATCATTATCGGGACAGATATTGTCGCAACAAACGGTCTGAAATTTCACCTGGGCAACTGAAGCTGGTATTTGTGTTAATTTTTTAGCAAAATTCACCAGACTTGGATGCTTTCTACCTGCGAAATCCCAATATTTTTCGGGGTCTTCAATTTTATGTATTTCAATTTTCTCAAAAAGCCCCCTTCTTTTTGAGTAATCGTAAAAATCATCCAATCCTCGATCATCCAGGACCGTCAACAGGTATTCAAGGATCTCCACATTCCGTTCCGGATCATGTTCAAATTTAAGTCCTCTATAAACCGGATGCAAACAATTCGCTACTAATGATATTGGTGATAGAATGGCACATATCTCACTATGGATCTCATTGTCAGTCATACTATTGTCTTTGTCTCCCGCAACAATTGATTCAATTTGTAACCACTGTTCAATGATATCACACATAGAACATGGACGTTGACATTTGGAAATAAGTGAACAAAAATGTTCACATAAAGAAATAAATTTTTTCAACTCTTCCTCGAAAAAAGTGGCGTTGGAGGAGGGCAACACAGTATCTGTATCAAAGAAAATCGAAATAACGTCGTCTGGTATTCGGAATACATGTTCAGTAAGAATTTGTTTGAAGATAAGTATATTCTTCAAACAATTAATAAACATATTTTTAATTGCAAAAATGGACGCCCCATCATTTACTACTTCAAATTCGACTCCGCCACGATTTGCAATCTCTTCTTTTAATCGAGGAGTTTGAAAACCGTTCGATACACTTCGAACTTTTGAGGTAAACGGAATAGTTTCGAATAAATTTACTATTTTCATAGTAACTGTTGCCTGGCATTTAAAAAACCAAAGATTATTTAATTCGCGATTTGTAGACATGCATAGATCACCGTCTGCGATAACCGCATAAATGTCCACTTTATATTTCTCCTTGGATATTTGCACTACATCATGAACAATTTCCGTCACATCATTTGCATTGATCGGAATTGACCAAATTTTAATATACAAATGTCCTCTTGATTTTCTGTGTACAATTCCAACGATGTATTTTGACTCAACCCTTTGGCTCATCATGTTAGACGAAATCATCAATATTCCCTCTGATTGTTCACATGTTGAGGGATCTATCATTAATTGATGATACACAGAATTTAAGAGAGTGTTAATCGTACTTCTAGATGGATGTTCGTAAGATGGTCTCAGTAATTTTACGAACTCCTTGAAATGAGTGGAATCCAAAACATTGAATGGAATATTACATCCGCATAAAAATTTTATAAGACTACTGTCAATAGCTGCCTTTTCTGCATAAGACATCTTGTCAATAAATGCGTCAATTCGTTTTCTTCTTTTGCTGGACGAAGCTTTCTTATTTTGGCCGTTATTATCGATAGACCTCAGGACTGAACGTTTGGCTGGCTGAATTTGAATAGCATTTGACGATGAAGTGGTTGAAACATCTGTATTTTCTTCATTCGTTACGTTTAACATAACCTGAGAAATGATAAAAATACATGTTATTGGAAGATTTTTTATTTATTGATTAATATTTTCAGTACGTACGGAATCAGGATCAGAATGTACAGACGTGTTTGTATCGTTCTCATCGCGATTAACATTGATGACCTCTTCAAGTTCTTCATCATCATCAATTAGCGGCTCTTGACAAGATTTTCTATAACAGAAAATTCAAAATAAAATTACAAATACACAACTAACCAAAGACAAAGTTTAGTAAGTTCCAATGTTTATTGCATTTTACTTACCTATGGTCTCTCAATCTGCTTTCAGCCGTATGTCGAATTGTTTTCTTGCAAATTGTACAATAAGCAAACAGTTTTTTGCCTTCATATTGTTTTGTATATTTCCCTTCTTCCCAATATTTATGTGAGGGTCTACCTCCTCGATTCATGATTTATAGCGAATTCTTCTTCTTCAACGTCCTCGAGTATAAGTTATCTGATCCAATTTCAGGGTCACAGTACGGCTGATGGCAGAGAACGAGACGTAAGCATTGTAGTCGTGGACGTAAAGTAAGGCAGAGAAAAACGTATACATAAGTCTATTGCCTACAATAGCCTTACGCATACGTATTTCTCTGTCTTTACTTTACGTCCACGACTACGATAAACGTAAGTGCTTACATCTCGTTCTCTGCCTTCAACCTACCACGATTTAGAAGAAACTGATCTAGCTCTTCTTCTTCTACGTCTGCAAGTGGATATCCGACTCAATTAACTGATCCAGTTGAAGCTTGAAGGAGGTACGAAGCTATAGCGAATTCGATCACTCGCACTGCGATTGCACTGTATGGTGGCATTGGTGGCATCACTTTCGTATGGGTAAATTTTCACGTGCCGCTGAAACCGATCGTTTAAGCGACAAAAATGATCACGTGACGACTTTTATCCAGTAGTTCATCGACAAAAGTCGTCACGTGATCATTTTGTCGCTCAAACATCGGTTTCAGCGGCACGTGAAAATTCATCCTATTATTATACATAGATGAAACCTATAGGATGTATTATACGTAGTTTTATCCATGTATAAAACCTATGTATTATACGTAGTTTCAGCCATGTATAAAACCTATGTATAATACGTTAAGTATAATACGTGCCCAACCCTGGTGCAGGAGTATGAGCCGGCGATGAGCGTGTGCAGGTGCATGGGCGTGTGTGCCAGCGTACGTGCGTCGTGCGCTTGGGCGTACGGATGAGTGAGTCCATGGTAGAAGTATATAAGGTAAAGCATTCCCGTGGATGCGCAGTAGAGGCCAATCAGATTTGCCCCAAACCGCAGTAGAGGACCAATCAGATTTGGCTAAATGCAAATGGACCAATCAGATTTGCCCCAAAAATTCAATACTCGACCGCCATTATGCGCAATGCTATACCTTGTATATTTATACCATGAGTGAGTCCATCTACGTACGCGTATGTGCAGGCGTACGGGCGTGTAGTCGGCGTATGCATATGCGTGCACAAGCGTTTGTACATGCGGTGTGGCGTAGTCAAGTGCTCGCTGCAGTGGTTGTCGCCGTGGGTACCATAGTCGTGATGTGGGGTTGTGCTGCATGCTGCGTTTGTGAGTCGCATGTGGTTGGCTCCTCCATTGGAGTGCTTCTTGCGTGTTCAGATCACTTCGGCTGGTCACCAGTTTAGGGGTATGGTATATTTTATGGAGATGGAAAGTGGAAGGTGGAAAGTGGAGTATGAATGTCTTCCCCAAAAATACCATCCACGGTTGGTTGTGTTGAGTAGGACGGTGACTCCACTATGTGTGCCAACATCTGGCCCCGACGTCTGGCCATTAGATGTTCTTGCCGAATTTGTTTATATGTTGTTATCCGTGCGACCAAGTACTATCGCGAGAAAGTGCGCTCGCGCGCTCGCAGCAACAAACGTGGTGCCGGGCTGCCGCTTTATAGGGGCATACATGGCCCCCACAATATTTTTCATATATTTCTTCACGTTTCTATTTTTATAAGTAGTTTTTGCAAAGCTTGGAAGTGAGTTCTAGATTATTATCTACTTTATAAACACTTTATTTATTAATTGCTGTTCTGAAGAAATGGCATAATTTTAGAGAATTTCTTTATATTGCTCTTTCTTGAGAACACCATCGATTCGATACAAATGTCCTATTCTCTTTATAGAAAATTTTTTCCATATCATTATAAAATCATTTTCATGTTTTACTGTTGATACAATATAGTCTGAATACATATTTTCTTCGGCAGAACATGGGATAAAAAAATCATTGTTTACAATTAGAGCCGAAGACTTCAAGCTTCGATTCATCAGTCCAGAGGACTTTATTCTTATCACCTAGTAATCAATATTCGTTTAGCCTATTAAAATTATTTTAATTAATTATTTTTACATAGCAATGATTTTTTTCTTAGTAATATGACTGTAAAAATTATATTGCATCAGATATTTTTACTTACTATCTTTTTGCGGCATTTATTTAATACAAACTAAATTTCTATTAACTTAAATTAGAAAAATGATCACTGTTGTAATCAATCGCTCGTTTTCTAATAGACTACAATAATGTTTAAGAGTCGAAGATGGAAATTTCGAACATATTCTTACATAAAGTAATAGAGATAATTATTTTCCTCACTTATAACTTTGGTTTGCTTGAAAGTGACTTCATAAAATTGCTGAATTTATTTTTTTCATGGTTCCAAAAGGAATTATAATGTTCCATTTAAAAAACACAAAGACAGTGACTTTGATGTACGTATGTATGTATATTTTATTGCTTCAACAAGGGTACAAAGGGACCCCTATTGCAATGGGGTAACGGTATGAGTACATTATATAGGATTACAAGTTTAGTGAGAAGGCTTTTAACATTAGATTTTGGCTAATAAAATTGAATATTTTCTTAAGCGTACTGGGACCATGAACTGACAAAATGGTTGTCAACGCGTTATCAGTTCTGTCAGCTCCAACATATTCACCAATATAGTGGGTTCTATATGATTCGAAAATTGGGCAGCGGAGCATGAAATGTTGAATAGTTTCCTTTTCGCATAGATTGCAGATTTGACATATTTGTTGCGGGTCGAGTACAGCGGTACATTGCTTATAACTCAATTTGCATATGAAAAGATTAGTCAACCTAGCCTGGGTAATTGTACGCTTTATAGGCAACAGGAGGCGGAGCGTGAGATGCTTAGCCGTATTATCGGCAATTGACCGGGGGAGCTCGAGCTGGCAGGACGAGGATGAGGACAAAGATTCCAAGTCTTGTGCTATTAATATTTGCTTATACCTTGAGAATACCTCCTCCGTTTTGTCAGCCCAGGGGCCCGGCTCGAAGGTCCCTCAGAGATCAAGAGAGTCTGTTTTGGCAAGGAAAGTCCTGAACTGAGTGACCCAGTTGTACCTGTTCTCCGCCTCCAGGGACTCAGCAAGGTTGACCAGTTTCATCATGCATATTTTTGGCAGTGATTCGTCTCCCATCTTGAAGATTCTGATAAACCAATCCCACGTCAGTCGCATCGCCCTACAAGATACTTTTACCAATCCAAGCTCCAATCTAAGTGCTGCACCTGACGTGTTTCTGGGCAAGAATAATAGTCTCTTAAAGAAGTCTGTCTAGGAGTCTGTCTAGGCTGCCTCGACGAGTTCGTAGTATCTCAGGCCCCAAGCTGGGAAGGCATATAATAAAGTAGACGAAACCATACTATCGTACAGTGCTACGTAGGCGTTCCATCAGTCGGCTTTTGCCTTTGAGAGAATGGACAGGGTTGTACAAGATGCTATCTTTGCTTTACTTACTGCCGCCTGGGCTGCTTTGAGACTTAATGAGGAGCTTGAAATTAGGACGCCCAGGTAGGTATAGCTTGTGACCAGCTCAATGTTCGCACTCTTGAATCGAGTAAAACGCTTATCTATCTGTTTGAATTTGCCTCCAGATTTGAATACAATTATTTTTGTTTTATCAACATTAACCTCGAGACCGTTTACCGAACAGTACTCCTCCAGAGCCTCAAGTTTTCTTCCCAAGTCCACATGCGAATGCGCCAGAATTACAGTGTCGTCAGCGTATAGTAGCGTTAGTATATCTAGGGAACCGTCAACGTTCAGCCCCGCAAGGCCTTTGCTTCTGAAAAAGGATTCAATATCGACCAGGTACAAGAGGAACAGATTCGGTCTTAGAGATTCTCCTTGAAGGACACCCTCCGAAACCGGAAAACCCCTCCAGTGGGCTCTACAGCTTTTGACTTGTATAGTTGCTTGGTCATATAGTGCTTTTACGATTTTGTATCTCCTGGACTAACTCCCAGGAGATACAGTTTTTTCCATAGAGGCTGGTGAGGGATGGTGTCGAATGCTCGTTTGAAATCCACAAAAATCGCGTATACCTCTCTCTCACCCAGTCTCACAATCAGTTGAAGTTGTATCGTGGTAATGAAAATACTATCCACACAACTTCGGCCTTTTCTAAAGCCCATTTGAGACTCAGGTAAAATCTGTAGGTGTTTTACCAGTTCATTTAGTCTGTCCTTTAGAATGCCTGTGAAAATCTTCGTTATATTATTTACCAGGGCGATCCCGCGATAATTAGCTGGATTTTCTTTATCACCCATCGTAAGCGTAACCTTGGACCATAAAATCGGGGGAGATTCTTTTTAAGTACTTCGTTATAAAGTTTTTGCAGGTAAAGTACCCCATTTGTAGGCAGAGCTTTGATGAATTCCGAGATTTGGTCGGGCCCCGGTGCCTTACCCTGTTTACATCTTCTTATTGCCTTAACGAGTTCATTTAATGTAATTTCGTTATCCAGCAGCTCCTGTCCGGGCCCGTAGTAAGTCAGAGCACAGTCAGTTCTAGGAGTGTATATCGTGGCATAAAATTCGGTCCATCTTTCAATTGAGAGGGAGGGAGCGAGATTTCGCCCCGGTCTACATTTCTTCACAGCGTTTCAAAAATCAGATGGGTTTCTCAGATTTGAGAAGGAGTTTTTGATATGTTGAGTATATTGTTTTTTGCTAGAGTCCAATATGTTCCTGTATCTTTTTTTACATTCCAGAAAACTGATTTTACTATCATCACTGAAGTTCGAACTCACATAGTCCCTCAGGGCGGATTTGAGTTCATTTTTGAGGTTCTTGCAGTTAGATCATACCAAGGTTTGTTTTTGGGTTTGTTCTTATTCTTCCTTCTTGGAACCTTTACGATTTCCATACCAGCTGCCTGGGCAGACTCTATTATTGCTTTGGATAGATTTTCGTAACGACTTGCCGCCGTTTCGTCTAAAGGAGAATTGCACAGTCGGCTAGAGGTTTCCAACAAGCCGTAGTAAGTTTCACAGCGGTCAGCTCTCCATCTAATTTCGGTATTCGGTGCCGATTGGTGCACACTATCATCGGCCACGTGAGTTTCCGCTACATCCGCACACCGCAAATGCAGTTCAACCGGAAAGTGATCAGACAGAGTGGATTCTAATACTACTCGCAAATCTTTTATCCACCTAAGACCCGATATGTTTACCCAAACTAAGTCTATCACACTCCTCCCTATACCGCTGGTAAACGTTGGTCGGGCAGGTCGATCACTCATTGTTCTACCGTTAACCAAAAGAAAACCGTTCGTGGCCATGAAGTCGGCGACCAGCAATCCTCTCTGATTAACTATTCGACACTCGATTTTATTTTATCATGTAGGTAAGTTTCTTCAAAAATCTCTCTCGGCGACGTATCTTGATCTCCGACTCTAGCGTTTAAGTCGCCCCCTATTATGAATAGGTCGTCATCATATTTTTCACGTGTTTCGTCTATCAGTATTTACAAAGCTTCAAGGACTGGGTCTAACTGTAGGTCGGGTTTGAAGTATATGGTCCCTATGATTGCACTTGTGTCCGGCAGGTCTACCCTGATAAAAATCCACCAGGGACTGATATCGATGGATTTCATCCTTATCTTGTTTGTGAGTACGGCCAAGCCCCCACTCCCGCGCTCAGTGTTGTGCTCCCTTATTGCCTCAGCCCAGATACAGGAATAGCCTTCTAAATACGATGGCAGAACTGCAGGGTTTCTGGTTAACCAGGTTTCGTAGATACAGTTGATTTCGGATCGCTGGGGTGTCAGACTGTGTTCGACATTTGAAAATCCATGTGCATTCCAGAAAGTTATTGAGATCTCACTATTTGTTGCCCGTTTTTTTGGAAGGGTGGTTGTGTCCTGGGTAAATCCCGACGCTATCGGAGGGTACGCTGATGCGGAATTTGGTCCCCTCAATCTTTCCTCAGTGTCGTCCCAAAAATGCCAAGCACCGTCAATCTCGAGTTTTTTGAAGGCAATTTTAACCTGGCATCCGTTGTCACGGTACTGTTTGGCCAGAGTGCGAAGTTGTTTACCGATTTGCCTCTCCTTGTACGTAAGTTCGCTACTGATGTATATATCTCTTCCTTGGAGTTGTTTTCTTCTTCAAGATATCTCTCTTCGCTTCCCAGCTATCCAGTTTTACAGCATACCAGCTGTTATTTCCGACTTGGATGGTTCGGAGATCAGTTATTTTTCCCCCAGCTCCAAACTCGGACGATAGGAAGTCGTCCAGAACTCTCCTGGCGTTGTTTGGTTCAATCTTCAAATCTTTAATGACGATATTATTTCTTATTTTAGCTTTTTCCATGGACTCGATCCTGCGCTCCAAAAGCGCGATCCTTCCGCCCCCGGAGGAGGTCTCTGTTAGTAGTAATTTGGATTCGAGGTGATTCAGTCTGTCATGGACATTTTGGTCTAATTTGCTTTCTTTATTTTCTAGCGTCTGTATCCTTGCCTCTAGCTTGCTGTGTGCTTTAGTAAATTCCTCTTTTTTTTTCACAATTCCTCTTTGATTTCGGCGAAGTTTTTGTCATGCTTAGCGCTGGTTTGTGCAATTAAATTATTTATATTGTTAAATTGCTTTACATTGTCTTCCCGCATTACTTTTAGTTGTTCAAGGATTGCTTCCATGTTTGTGTGAGGTTCTTTTAGAATAAAGGATGAATCCGCGTTTCGGTGTTTCTGGCTGTCAAGGCTGCCGTCGTAGAGTGGAGATCGTAAAATCTCCTTAGACCTCCTAGTAGACTTCAGATCTCGTTTTTCACCGGGCTCAGATTTCTTCGGGGGACTCCCTTCTTCTTTTTTGTATCAGATAATCTCGAATAGAGCTGATGGAGTTGCTCTTTTCTCTCTGTAAGAGTTGTTGTGTGCTCGGTCTACCTCTTATCTTCGGAGTGCGGTGAAGGGGAGGACTCAAACAGGAGGCCTCTCCGCAGGATGGCACTGCAGGTACAGCAATTTCGTTACCGATCGCTTTATCGACCGGAGTCGAAATTAAAAAATCCCAGGAGATGTCACCGTCAGACATCAGGAGCCTCCGGTTCTCTTTCACCGTCTCCCCTTGTGGGAGATAACCTCAAAAAGAGAAATGAAGCGCGTTTAACTAAATCTCTACGGCGTACCTTAAAGATTTCGGTAAATTTGTTGCTTGCGCTATCTGTGGAATATTCCTCTCCGGCGATTATTCCCAGAATTGGATTACAGTGTTATGTAGGAAAGCCACAAAATTCCTTTTCCTGAGAGAGTTTAGAGCACACGTTTTTCTCACTTGTACGCCAACTAGCGCCCCCAGTGACTTTGATAAAATTTTGAAAAATTGGAAAAAAAGTTTTTTCTTTTTTACTATCAGATTTTACATTTTAAAAATCTTGTTATATTTTTTATATCTCTTGTTTAATAATTATTGTTTAATAATTATTTAAAAAATGGTACTTCTCTAAAGTAATTATAGCATTTTAATACTTTGTTTTTTTTGCCATTTTGTCACTTTTTCTTTTATAATCTTCCTGTATCAATATCGCGTGTCGAGTCGAGCGCCGCCATGGAGCCGCCGGCGATCGACGACGAGCGGAAAGCGCGACTTCCAGAGGCTCTCCTGAGCTCAATTTTTATGGAATCGGAACGACTGACCCCGCATTTTGTAGGTCTTTTAAAGCCATACAACTTTGTCAGTGGCGGCACATTGCTATCTATTAATCGAAACGAGATAAACGCAAAAAACCGCGACAAATTACATTTTTTCCCCCTTTCACCAGCTAAAACTCGAAAAATATTGATTTTAGGTCAGGGTCTTCCCGAGATGAATTGTAGGGCTTTAAAAGAGCTACAAAATAAGGGGTTAATCGTTCATGTGCGGTCAAAATTGGCCGAGTTATTGCGAAAAAACGCAAATTTTCATCCCCCCTCCGCCCCTTAAAAACCCTGAGGTTCTATCAATACAACAACTTGTAACGATGCACCCCCCCCCCGTACATCGTTCCGTACCGGCAACTAACCGCCGATGCCCAGCCAACACCAACCGGATGCCGCCCGACGACCACCGGTCGGGCGATGAAAGGGCGCTTCGCGCCGATAATCCTTACGCACCTCCGCTGCATCCAGCGGCCGCGAGTCAGCGGACTCGCGGAGATCACGCGCTCGAGAAGATACCCGCGCTCGGGTATCTCCGGACGACACCGAGCGCTGCCGATCGCGTCGACGCCGCCGAGATACCACACCGTACCGTTCCCCCGCCAGCTACCCCGGGCGGCCGAGCCGCCGATCGGCGGGAATAAACGAGAAGAAACTGAACGCCTCCGAGAAACAAATTGCCGGGTATATAAACCCCGGCAATTTGTCAGACAAATTACTCTTGTCACTCTGGATACAATCGTTAATCCAATAATTCTTAAATATAAATATCATAACCAAAACATGTAATATGCAGGTATAGGCTGGTTCCTGGGACTGCGACAAGAAAAATCAAAGGATCATTAAAAAAAAAAAAAAAATCAGACAAATTACTCCGACGTGTGCCAGTACTCCTGAAAACCACTGTGCCACTAACCGAGAACCTTTCCGAAATCCTAGCCTTCAAATAAAGCGAGCAACAGGGGTCGAGCGTACTCGGTCTCCGCCGAGCGTTCTCGGCAGCTTATCCGAAGCCTTCCGCTCCTTCCGGGACAGATCCGGGACAGATCCGGTGAGACAAGGGGGTCGAGCGTACTCGGTCTCCGCCGAGCGTTCTCGGTAGCCGATCTGTCCACCACCGCACATCCCTTGGCTAGTCCGGCGAAAGCGAGGGGGCCTGCTGCCCCCGTCGACCCTCTCGGCAACCGGGCGGCCCACCGCCTATCCTTAGTGTCGACGAGAAAAAAGGGGTCGAGTGTTCTCGGTCTCTATCGAGCGTTCTCGATAGTCGGCACCCTCCGTGCGCCTCCGCGACCATCCTGCGAAAGGGGGGAATTGTACCGGGGCATCAACGGTCGCGAATCCGCGAATACCGCCATAACCGCGTGTACGTTCCGCGATCGCGTCATCACACCGCGCCGCCCGGCCGGCCCCACGCCCGAAATCTCACCGATCGATCCGCCTATCGATCCGGGAGGCCCGCGCACGCTATCGGCCGCGCCCACCGAGCACACGAACGCGTCGCGGACCGCGACACCCCTCAATTCGCGTCCCGGTACCTAGCGCCCTCGCGCCACGCGCCGTAGATCCACCCCCAGTCTAAAGATCCTTTAATGAAAGATGCGCAACCTCGGTTCTGCCCGCTGATTGGTCCGCCATCTTTGTGGACCGAGCCTCTCGTTCAAGAAAGACCGCGAAGACCGAGCGGCTTATTTACTGTGTTTGCTTATTGTGTTCATTGTATTTACTGTGTTTTGTGCTCATTGTATTTTCTGTGGTTATTG
>NJRL01001739.1:0-13038 GCA_003063815.1 Aphaenogaster rudis
GACTTTGCATCGCAATATCTCCGCTCGTAGGACACGTAGGCGAAAAATGAAAACACTTTTCTTATATAAATCGACCCCAAGCTTTCGATTGAGCCTACTTAGAAGTCAATCGGATCAGCCGTTATCGAGATCCGATAATCGAAGGGTCGTCTGAGAAGACGTCTCGTGTAAATAAAAGAGTCACGGTGAGGTCTCGCTGCGCGTTTACTTGGCGCGAGACACTACCGTGTCTCTTAATTCATTTAACTTAATTCGAATTGTTTCAGTTGATCCTTTTTGTAATGTACAGCAATAATATATTAATAATCAATAAAATATTTAGGACGTAGTAGAACCTGACCAAGTTTTACTCTTGTTCTAAAATATTAAGCATTCCGAGAATAAAAATCTGCCTATTATTTAAAAATTTTAAAGTAAGAAATTTATTTCATTTTTGGACTTTTAAAAGCGATATCGTCCAATGGCAGGTGTTACTTTTTATGAATAGCTAACGTATAAAAGCAGGGTATGGAAAGTTACTTTTTAAAAATAACTAGTTACCGTTACTCGTTACCGAGTCAAAAAAGTAACTACCCATATCCCGAAGATATCCTATCGCCTAATGATGTCTTCGGTATATCTTCTGGATGTCTTTTGGATATGCATGCTGTGTAGGTAGTTACCGTTACTATAGTTACTGATTCTCAAAAGTAACTCGTTACCATTACGGTTACTTAAAAAGAAACGATTCGTTACTTTTTTTCGTTACTTTTTTAATGCTAAAACTAGGAGCACAAATTATTATGTAATTAATATTAACAAATTACATGGATGAAAATGAATTCATAAATTAAAAAGTAAAAAGATATAATTGTTCGAACGTTTCGGCTCCTATTTGGGCCATCTTCAGCGCAAAATTCGTTACTTCATTCTCTGTTCACCATTACACCCAGAGCGTAATCTTCACACAAGACGTTGGTCACAAACGGTTGGTAGGCCGAATGATATTGAAAATGCCGGCCTGAGTTTGACCACACAAAAAATTGAATTAATAAAGTTATTTAATCAATTATAAATTGTAACTCACCAGATGGAGAGGAGAGAGAAAAACAGCTTATAAATGTATACATCGTGGCGTTAGAACGTTGATAATTCGTCACAAGGTAGATTAAATATAACAGCAATCGTAGTCGATATATAAAACGTTAATAAATACGGAGCAGTCAGAAGATAAAACTTATCAAATCAACAGTCAGTAGCAGAGTGTCAAGAAACTAAGGTGCGAGTCAGAGTAAAGTCAGATATAAAATAAATAAATAAATAAATAAATATCCGAGAAAGACGAAATGGGCAGGTTTACAATTTATTAAGGACAGAACCGTATGCATGGTATAAAAACTGTATCGGATTGCAGCTATTACTTTGTCTTTTAATATAAAATTTCTGAGATTAGTCGTCTCCCCAAATATCGTTCTTTATCCAAAATTTCAATATTTTCCCAATCAAATTCATGATTGTGTGACAATCTGTGGTCTGTAATCACTGATTGTGTGGTAGTGTTTCTATGAATATGATTTTTGTGCTCTGCAATTCGAGTTTTGAGTAATCTACCTGTCTGTCCCACATAAGTAGCATCACAATCTTTACACGAAATTCTATAAATGACATTTTTTTGTGATAAGTTAGAAAGAATGTCCTTCTGTGCCTTAACAATGGTCCCAAATTTATTTAGACTAAAATAGGAGAGGCTGGTGTCAAGTCCATTAGTAATATTTTTGCATTTCTTCGCAATTGACTGTATATATGGAATAGTAAACCAATTTCTCTTACTAGTTTCGCTATTATTATTGTTAATTCAAATAAGCAGACAAAGTAGTTGTCTACTTATTTAAATAAATTATAATTTGTCAGTAAGGTCGATTAATTTTCACTATTTTAATTTGATACTGACGACTATGTATTACTTTCAATAATTATTGTTAATGTTATTAATTGTGTGTGTATTCTTTGAAATTAAATATTTAAGTCGTGAATTAATTGTATTGAGAATAAGTTCCAGTGAGTAACCTAGATAACTTTTGACAGATTCCTTGACCAATTTGGAATTAATTTTCTTTATGTAAATATTGAAATATCAATAATTTCCAAGCGACTAAAAAAGAAGAGTTTTTTTGCGAATTAAATTTGGGGGGGACTAAATAGAGAACTATATTCTTCAATTAATCTTATATAAAATTTGCTTCAATGTTAGAATTTTAATTTGAGATTTAATTACAAAAATATATAATTAAAAAAGTTGGAAATTTGCAATAAATGAAAAACTCCTTTAAGCTAACATATTCGTTAACATAAAATCGGATTTAAATCGACCAACGAATCAGTTATTAAAAGAATATATAATAATTTTAGAACACACCTTTAGTCACTTAAATTAAATTATATTCTCATTATTATTTTGTGTTACGAAATAATAAGGAGCGATCAAATTTGATTTATCCCATTGAGTAACCGCGATTCCCGGAAGCCGCTCCCGATCGTTTAGAAAAGAAACGACGCTTGTTTCCGTTTCTTGATTGTGCAGATGAGTAGATTATAATGATTTCCTTATAACACCAAGGCCATCCTCGCATCGAGTGTTGAGTGATCGACAATATCGTAACACGTTTTAACTATTTAACTTTACAAAAATATGCAACTTTGAAAACAAAAGAACATTAGCGACAAATATCTTTACATATGTGTATTTACTAATCGCCTACATTTTAACGAAGATTCGTCCATAAAAATAATAATAATGAATCCTACTATCCTTTCACATGTTGCATTTGCAGACATAATACAAATGTAATGCAATCGCGATACGCTCTGCCTTGGCTTGTTATTTTTGTATTAATAAAATATTAACATAATAAGTAAAATAATGAGGAGTCTTAATTAATTATACACCTAAAATTTACTGATCTTTACACTTAATCTTTACAAAGGTTTCAATTTTTCTTACATGTATATAGAGTGGTTCAGAAATTATATAACTGGAAAGGGAGTCATTTTTCATGAAAAAAATAAATTGAGAATGTAGAATAAAATGTTGTCATGTAAGGTTTTGTTTAACAAAAGCTAATTAAAAATTGGAAAATTAATAATATGCTTTACACTTTTTTTAAGCTTGAATAACTTCTAATGATTCTGGGTCATATGTCATCGAATTCATCTTATGATTATCAAAATATTTATAAAAAAGATATGTTTTATTTAAAAAAAATAAAAGTGCTTTTGAGATTTTACGCCGATTTTTCTAGTAATTTAAATTATTTAAAATGACTTTACTAAATAAAATGTTGTACTTCTTTTATTTATGTGTACAGGGTGTAACAAAAAGATGGGGACCAACTTTGTGTGCTTGTAGGGGGGTTGATATAAGTAATTTGAATATAGGAATGCATATCCGCTGAAGCCTCGTTTCCGTGCTACACAACTGTGAAGTTGCCTAAATTCCCTGTGTAGGTAAAGTACCTTTTCTGTAAGAGATAGCGAAAAATTTTATTTGAGAAAGCTGTTCGGAACTAAAAATCAGGCCCGTATACCAAATTTTGAATCAATCTGCAAGCTCCTGCGTAGTAAAACTCTCCATTTTACGCTTATAACACTTACTAACCACGGATCAAAGTTGTGAATAATAAGAACGAAATATGTATGTAAATAAACATCAAACTCCCAAGGTTGCATTGCTTATTCCTGCGCCCTAATATTTGTGATTCGTGACATACTTGACTTGTTAATGCAAAAGAGCAAAAACATCAAAGTAGGCCGATTGATTCAAAATTTGGTATACGGGCCTAATTTTTAATTCCGAACAGCTTTTTCAAATAAAATTTTTCGCTATCTTTTACCGAAAAGGTACTTTACCTACACAGGAAATTTAGGCAACTTCGCAGCCGTATAGCACGGAAACGAGGCTTCAGCGGACATGCATTCCTATACTCAAATTACTTATATCAACCCCCCCTACAAGTACACAAAGTTGGTCCCCATCTTTTTGTTACACCCTGTATATTAATAGTCACTGTCAAGAATTTAATATAAATCCAATAATGATATATAAGGTTCATAGAAGTCATTTAATTTTTCTTGATAATAATCTCGTATGAAAACATTTTATTCTATATTTTTTATTGTTTTTTAAATAAAGAAACCTTTTCTCGGTTTTACTATAAATACTAAACTACAAGAAAATATTTAATATTAAATCCATATTTTATAAAATCCATTTTAGATACAATGTTTAATATCAACGCGCACGCGCGTACACATATGAAATATATAATTTCTTATGTATTATCCTTTAAAGATAGATTCTTTGAAATCCTCTCTGGAATCAATCTTTTCTCTGCATGATATTTGTAAAGCTCTGAAGGAAGATGCAATTGCGAAGTCATAGGGCAAAACTATTTATCTTTATTTCTTTTTTCTCTATATTACTCTTTAAATTTTAATTATGGTTTAAAAAATGTAAATTTTTTTATATCTTTGATTGCTCGTAACTATTGATAAGATATTCTTTAGAATCAATCGATCGAATCAGAGTCCATTCATTTGTAAAGAGATTTTTAAAAAATTATAAAAATCGGTTCGGTGCAATTTCTAAAAGAATGGTACATAAAGGTCAAAAAACAATTTTACAGGAGAGCACTTCAAAGTTTTTCTGCTATTTGGCATTATAATCTCACATTCCTTGCAATTCTTTTTTGTCTATTTTAAAGCAAGGCTAAAAGTATTTGAAGGCTAAAAGGATTTGACACCAATATATTAAAATAAATCGATACAGAAGACTACAGAAAGTTACTTCAAAAATAAAATAAGCCCGAAGTACTATTTTTATTCGTGTTTCATTGCGTTTTTCATAGTGCTCGATCCAAGTTGTTTTTTATGAACTGTTTTATCGTAGACTTTATCGTTGTCATTGACACTATCATTTTTATTAACATTATATGTTTCTTTAGTATTGTCCACTATTTTAAGAATTGATTTTTTGAGATCATTTTATAAAGTAAAGTTCATACAATTTCAAAGAATATATAGTCTCAAAGGCCTCGTTTCAAAGATATAGAATGTTAAAAATTCTATAAAATTATCGTTTTTCTTAATAATTTCTAAACGTAAAGGTTTTTTTTTAAAACTCGAACTAGTAGTTTTAAAAACTAAGAGAGCATATTAGAAGCATAAATAATAGAATTTAATAATAATTGTGTAATTAAAACATTTTTCCTTCATGTTCATACATTAAGGGAGTAATTTCGCTTTGAGTACCATTTTTATACTCTTTTTTAGGAATTCTTTTTGGAAAAAATATAAAAACTATAAAATTGAAACTTGGTACATTTATTCTTTTGATATTTAAATATTTTTTACAAATTTTTTCAAACATTATAAAAGATTTTTTTTGCAATTATTTGCAAATATGTATAAGCATGTAAAAAAATACCGGTTCACTGTTGCTATGATTTTTTTTTAAGGAGCAGAAATTATCAAAAACAAAAAATTCAAAAAAATTTTAATCTATATAGGTGTAGTTCTCGATCTACAACCAAGTTATAAAATGATGATTTTTGCAAAAATGACAAAGTTTTGAAAAAAATTCAATTTTTTCGCTTTTCTCGAGATTCTTTGTTACCGGAAAAATCGAAAAGTTGAAATTCTTTTATTGTCGGACGAAAAAGAAAAATGTGAATATCTCCTAAAAATTTTAATTCAATCGGATTAAAACTACACAAGTTATTGTGGCAACAATTTTGGACAATATTGTTTAAAGAAAGACACGTTCATAATTTTACAAACAATTTACATGTTAATTAAAATTTTTTCAAGTCTCTTATTATTTCCAATCTGCTAAATTCTACAAGGTTCAAAATATTAAATGCCAAAAATATCTATTTTTAAAAATGCAAAAGCGAGACTACGCCCTTAAACATCATATATTAAACCTCCTTTTTTATACACTGCCGTCGAGAAGTTTCGGGACAAAGGTATAAGTCGCGAAAAATTGTAGTAAAGCGCTTATTTTATTATAAGAAAAAATGAGCTAATTTTATTCAACTAGTGAGAAACAAAAGAAGTTTCATTTTAAGCCAATTTTAGAGTTCACAACTCATACTTTCTTTTCATCGAAGAAACCACCATTGATATATAGCACTTTTTTGAAATTAGTTATAGGCCTTGTCCGGAAACTTTTCGACGGCAGTGTACATTTATACATATCCCGGGTTGGGTAATATAACTAGTTAAATAATAAAGTTAAAAAGTTAATAACTTTTAACTTAACTTAGTTAATTTTAAATGAGTTAATTTTTAACTCTAACTAGTTATTTTTAACTCTAACTAGTTATTTTTTAAAAATATTAACTTATTAAAAATTTTAACTTATTAACTTTTTTATTAAGTTAAAAATTTATCTATATAAAAGAAAAAAATTATTAAAAAAATATATTCCCACATAAAAACCATATTTCTTTGTTATTTCATATAAACTTAATTTACAAATAAAATATTAAATTTATTTGATAATCTATATTACAATTGTTTTGAATAATCTAACATTAAAAAATTACGACATTCTAATTTAATATATGTATAATAAATAATCATTAACATTTATAATAAATAATGTTTTTCAAAATTAACTTTTAATTTAACTTAAATGAATTACTCTTAACATAACTTTTAACTAAGTTAGTTTTTTGTTTATGTAACTTTTAACGTAACTAAATTAATTTTAAAAGCTATTAATTTCAACTTAATTTCGTCAAAAAAAAATTAACTTACTCAACCCTATACATATCCAAAAATCATTTCACATAGCTCAAAATGTACAGGTAACATCTACTTAAAAAGAAATTAAAACATTGATATCTTGATTATTTGCAAGTACATTCTCCCCCCTTAAATGAGTTGTTCTGCACTGACCTGTACAAATCGTTCTCGGTAACGATGTCGCGAATGGAGTCCTCGGGATCGACCGGGACTCCAACCGTTCTGGTTGACGACGAGAGAATGCGCCGCGACGGCCCTGCGACGCCGGCGCTGCCAACAGCCTCGTCGTAGATGCCTGAGTCTCTGAGGGCACTGGCCGCGATTAGATCGTCCTCGGACGCCGTGGTTGGCAGATTAACACACGGGCTTGGAGATCTGGAAATCGCGCCCAGCAGATCCTCACTTCGTGAATGGCGCATCTCCCTGGCGCCATATCTATCAGTCCTACGTTCCATCGATTGTTTCCTGGCAGAAAATACGACCCCAAGGAAGTGCCACACTCGGCGGCGATACTCCCATCCGGACGATCCCACTGTATCGATCGGTCCTTTCCGATCAACGCTGGAAGCCTTGCTCCTAATCCTTCCAGCTGATTCGTTGCGCGAGAATTCCGTCGGAATGCACTCTCCTAATTCGTCAAATTTTCTGCACCTTGATATTATTGATTATTTCTCCATTTAAGTACTTAAATAATTAAAGCACTTTGTGTGGCATTGAATATTCTCGTCATTCCCATGCCGGTTCCTTGATGAAACTGTTACAAACTTCCTACAAAGCCAAGCCGTGTACTTTCTTCATCAATCAATCTTGTGCCAAGAAAATCAACGATGCCTGTTATTCACATGGGATGTGCGAAATTTCAATCGATATTACTGAGATTTCTCGCGTACAATTCCTTTTCAGTTCCTGCCGACCTCGATGTTTTCCTTTTCTGTCGCCTCCTTTTCGACGTAGAGTTTCCACGACGTAAGCACTTCCTCGTTTCACACTAAGTTAACTTTACGGAATTTCACTCCGGAGAAAATCCTTTCAAGGTAATATATCGAGATCGGGCGCGCGCGATTCACAATTGTATAAATCCTTACACGGTTCTCTCGTGAAACCAAACTCTCTTCGCATTAATTCGAGATACTTTTGCATTCGTCCGATATCGCAAAAATGTTTGCGTTAGCAATTTGGCGTAGTTCAGCGGGCAGTGACGGATTTCATTATTCTTTGCCTCTTCGCTCGCTCGGATGTGTTAGTCGTTGGCCGCGCTCTTTCGTAATTGCGCCAGGTAAAATCGTGGAAATCAACAGGACCGCGGCGCTTCTTTCTACCCGCCTCGCTCTCTTACCTCCTTCGCAGAGGTAACGGACCTCCGGGACCAGGATTCTCCGTTACGTCCGTCGGCGCGTTAAAATGCTTTCCACTTCCTAAAACGAGTGGACTTTATAGCCTGACGAATATGCCTCTCGATAGACGAAATGGACAATTTCGAAACGAAGCTCTTCTAGACTTTCTCTCGATTCCTCTCGGACACAAACTCGAATTATGCAGCTCGGCAATACGGAACAAGAGTGGCAATGTAGGATTATTGTTATCAAGTTGAAAACTTCTATGCAAACGAATCTTCTTTTGGAACGTAAAGGAGGTATAAGAGCGCGCGTATGTTTTTATTATATTTTCAGCATCGCTTTCAAAGTTTTTATTACCTTCTATATTTTCAGGAACAATATGTAAACAAGGAACATCAAAGAGCATCATTCATTTCCCTAACGCAAAGAGCCGTCAGAGCGACGCGGAGCGAGTTCCAGGAGCAGAGCATCCGCGAGGCGACTCCTATGCGTCTCCAAACACGTCAGTGTCACAGTGTCATCCAGCTTAGGCACACGCTCACACGTGTCAACGTTCACTTGGACATTCGGCGAGCACTCACCCCCAAGGACGCGGCACCTGAACGTCCCCGAGGTCGATCGCACGCGATCGATGCGCGTACGATGATCCTCGGTCCTCGACACCGTCGTCAGGCGGCCATTTTCGTCGGGCACCACGGTCGCGCGATTCGAGCTGGGCTCCGCTGGGATCCACCGAAACGAAACAGCGAATCCTACCTACGGACCATGCGCGACCAATAATCCACTACCTACGCTCCGATATGCGTCCCATCGACCGCGCCGCGCCGCTCTCCGCTCAGCACCGTTCCGTTCCGCTCCGTTCCGTCACGCGCCGCACTCTGAACGTTAACCGCCGATCGGACGGACGACTGCCGCCGGTCTGTCGGATGGATCCTTTTTTCGCGTTCTCGCCACCTTTCCCATCGGCGAGGCGAGGAGCGTCCATAGGCCGCCGAGTTCTTTCCCGTCGAAAAGGGGATCGAGGGGGAAGGGGCGTTTATACCAGTCCGTTCCGCTCGTAGGTAGGGCTCGTCTTCTGCAGATCCTGCAGTCGCGATTCATATGGGCAGGTGACATCAGCTTACTCTGGACAAGTAATGAACGATTTTGCATCGTCGAGGTTATTTGTTTGTTAAACTCGGTAAAAGAAGTTTATATAGGGTGTCCCATTTTTAAGTTGACAATGCTATATCTCGCGAACCAATGATTTTATTGAAAAATGTTTCAAGTAAAACTTATCCTGTTTCAAGGACGACATCTTATGATGGAGATATGTTTTTTCTTAGGTGGAGGTGTTCCTGACATGTCAAGATGACTTTTTTTTTTAATGGAATCATATGATTTTCTTTACATAATATAAGGGAAATTCCCCAAATACATATATGGACCACCATAAGGTTTTTTGAAAAAAATAAAGTTTTATTAAATACTACTATATAATCAGCTTCGTTTATTTTAATCAATCTTATAACTATTAAGTAACACAAAACATGAAATTTTCTTCACAAAGAAACAAAAAACCAAACAAAAACGATTTTTTTCTCAAATGTCATAAAATTTGTAATTTGAAAACAGGTATTATAATATGCACCGCCTGGTTTTAATATTGTTTGCCATTTGGACCAGAGTCCAAATGGCAAACAATAATCTTGATTTAAAAAAACATTACGAAAATGATTGATAAGAATCCTATCATTTTGAAATATTAAACAATGCTAACATGAAATAATACTTTTGTATTAAAAGCTTACGAAACTTACACCAAACATCGAATACGGACAAAATCACTAAATGACCGCCACTTACACGTGCATTTTGACATGAAATATAAAATATCTTGTTCATTTTTTGATAATCATACCTTAATATTTTTACGTACAGAATATTGAATCTTGCTTTTAAAAAAATTATACAATTTGTAATGTGCAATTACATACTCTTTTGAAAAGCAACAATATGTGTTTTCCTCACATTAATTGATTCATTCCACTATTCTACGCATAAAAGTATTAAGGTACAATTATCAAAAAATAAATAGTTTACAAGATATTTTATATTTCATGTCAAAATATATCAACATAAAATATAAAATATCTCGCAAACTATTGATTTTTCGATAATTTTATCTTAATACTTTTATATATCAAATAACTAGAGGAATTATATTATATAAAAAAATCACATAATTCCATTTAAAAAAACAAAGGTCACCTTGCAATCTCAGAAACACCATCTATATATATAGAAAAAACATATTTCTATCATAAAATGTCCCCCTCGAAAAACAGAGTAAATTTTACTTGAAACATTTTTTCAATAAAATCATTGGTTAGCGAGATATAGCTGTCAATTTTAAAATGGGACACGCTGTATAATCAAATATAAATACAAGTGATCCGTAATTCGGCAATTACGTAATTCGGCAAATACAACTGGCAAGAGGCTGATTTTTCATGAAAAAATAAGTCGAAAATGTAGAATAACATTTTTTTATACGAGGCTTTGTTTTCGAAATAATCGAATTTGAAAATTGACATATTTTGACATAAAATATAAAATATCTTGTAAACTATTCATTTTTTGATAACCGTACCTCAATACTTTTATGCACAAAATAACAAAATGAATCAATTGAAGTAAAGAAAACACTTAGTTGCCTTTAAAAAAGTATGTAATTGCATATTGCAAATTGTATAATTTTTTTTAAAAGCAACTATGTGTTGTACCACGAAATACGAACCACCCTGTATACATAATTATATATAAGATATGCCTATATATGTTTTCTTTCTATTGTATAATTTCTGTTTATATAGGTATACAGGAAAAGTAATAACAAGGAAAATTGAAAAATAATTAGAAGAATAATTTTTGCATTCTTTTTTTATAAAAAGTAAAGTTTAAGGAAATAAAAAAAAATTGTCCATATATAACACAGTTCAACAAAAAAAACACCAGAACAAGACTAATTTCCCGTAGTTTTTTGGACGCTGAATATGAATCCGGTTTCCAAATTGCTCCAACACGTCACAATTTTGAGAAATTTGCAGTTAAAGTTGCAAAAAGGACTATTTTCACTTATTTTATCATATCATAACTGCGATATGTAACGTGCTATCATAGCTGACACAAAAAATTCTCTTTGAGGGCTGAAAATCCTAACAACATACTTAATTTTGATTGCAATAAAACTTCTCCAGCACGTCACATACCATAATTATAATATGATAAAATACGTGAAAATAGCCCTTGTTTACAACTTTAACTGCAAATTTCTCAAAATTGTGACATGATGGAGCAATTTGGAAACCGGATTCGTATCGGATTCAGCGTTCAAGAAACTATGGGAAATGACTAGTCTCATTCTGGTGTTCGACAAAAAGTCATTTTTTGTTGAACTGTGTGTAATCATATATAATAATGTATAAAATTGTATATGTAATTATATATAGAATATTATATAATGTGATCGCAACTTTTGTAAAGAAAAACAATGCGAAAGTTATTTTTCTAATTATTTTGCAATTATTCTTTTTATTATTTTTTCTATACATATGGGCAGAGATTATACAAGAGAAAGAAAACCTATATGGTCATATTTTACATATAATTATATATATTTTTATATTTAATTATATATAAACTTTTTTACCGGAAATACCATGATATTTCAGAATCCGCGTGTGTATATCGAATAAAATAAAAATCGAAAGATGGAATATAAGATATAACTTGCTATAATAGTTTATATAATCTTGCCGTACACAGGAAAACCGAAAAATAAAATATAATAATATATAATTAACAGTATTAATATCTAATTGGAAATAATTTTATTAATTCAATACGTTATGCTCTTGTTTTAATAAAATAAATATTTGTTTTATTAATATTGTTATTAAATTACCAAGGTTATTTCCAATTGGATACAAAACAAAAAATTAAAATGCTTTTAAAAAATATACAATATTATATATAATGTAAATAATATAAAATTACTATAAATACATTTTTTGTTTGACCAAAGAAGTTCGCCCATTTTTATACTTGGGTTTTGGGCCCACCGGGCCCAGAGATGAGACCTATGTTAAATTTTAAAGGGTATCATGAAAGAATTGAAAATTTATAGGTGCTAATGGCCAAAACCTCCGCCAGTCAATATTATGACCTTATCAATGTTGGTGCATAAGATGTTTTCATTTTGTTATTTACGTTTATACGATGCTTTTACACTTTCAATTAACTAGTAATTTTTTATTTTATAGTTGAATATAATTTCCAAAATTCTTGTTTTTGTTTTTATCTCTCCTAAAAATTTCTTTTTGCGTCCAAGGCACCTCCTCGTGGTGACGGCGGTAACAAATAAATGTTGAATACTTTTTCGATATATTTGTTGATGCATTTGCAAAAAGATTTATATTTTATAGCTCTTCCCTGCTTAAAATGATGGATATAGAAAATGATAGAAACATGCTCCTTTCCGAATCATTCGTGATTTTGGATCCGCTATTTTACATATTATTCCAATAGATTATTTCTATATTATTTCATAATATTCTGTCTTTTCATTCAATAATATTGCATAATATTCTATTCTTCTACCCTACAATATTCCATAATATTTTATTCTTCTATTCTATAATATTTCATAATATTTTATTGTTATATATTCTAAGATATTCAATAATATTCTCTTCATCCACTCTATAATATTCCATAATATTCTATTTTCCTATTCTATAATATTCCATTATATTCTATTCTCTTATTCTATGATATTTTCTAATATTCTATTCTCCTATTCTATGATATTTAATAATATTTTATTCTCTCGTAGTATATGATATTTAATGATATTCCATTCTTATATTCTATG
>NJRL01001751.1:0-14321 GCA_003063815.1 Aphaenogaster rudis
AATATGCCAATCGGATGCAAGAGCTCACTGAGCGCTCAGTGAGCGGTTGTGCATCTGGATGCACCCATTGTAAACCCAGCATTACTTTTAGAACCAACAAATCAACGTCGAGATTCAGCGGAAAATCTAGTAATGTTGCCCAACTGTTGAGTCTGCTGAATGCGGCCAATGATTAAACTAATTTACTAGTTATTTACTATTTGACACGCGTATCAAGTGCTCGGTGTAAAAACTAGGCATATGTGTTTTCGGCCTAAGATTAAATCAGAGTTAATCCAAATTGAAACAGTATATATTTGAACAAGGATATAAAAGATTATAAACCATTTTAAAAGCTATATTGAGAATAAATTTTTCAAATAATAATATCATTAATAACATTAATAATGAGACATTCAAACATCGCCCGCCTTGTCTTTACATTAGACATCAGAAGCAGTCTAAATTTTCCTTTATTAATAATTATTACAATTTTGTCGAATATTTTATATATATAAATGATTTATTAAATCTGAAAAGAATTATACTGTAACTTATGTATTAAATATAATATGTGTTTAGTTTTTTCGTATCGGATTTTACAGACATGATGGGCCAAATTGTAGCATGACGTGTCTTGTCAGCGTGTATCAGACGCATGCGCAATGCTGCCTTACGTGGCATCGGTAGCAGTCGGAGTAGTCTGTTACATCGACGTATATTTCTTGTACGTTTCGTGTAAACATTTTCCGGAATATTAAGATTTGTTATGATTCAAATACATTTTACGACATAACGTAAGTATATCGTATATTTAAAACAATTATGTGTAAAGTTTATTAGTATTTTCGCATATAATAATTTCGGCGTTCAAAACGTTGTATATGCATTTACTCTATTTCTAGTCACTAATTTTTAATGTCTTACTTTACGTTTTATTTAAACAAAAATTTACATTACGCATACATATTGAACGTATTCACTTTATGCTTACATTGTAAAACAAATGTGAATTTTTTTTGTGTAGGTTATCTTTTACTTTTTGAAACATTTTAAAGCCTTATTTTTTGTTTTATTTATTTCATCTTATAGTATGTATATTTAATATATATGTATACTATATATATTAATAATATATACATACATATTAATATATGTAGTGTGTATACATATATATCTATATCTATATATATATTGATATATATGTATATATATTGGAGTATATTTTGTTTACTCTAACTGTTTGTACTATTTTTATATAAATTAGATATTTGTATGATAATTTTAATACATTTTTAATGTATTTGTAATGTATGTATTGCAATAACCTTTGTTTTAACAGATGCAGCATATTCAAGAAGTAGGAAGGCAGCATCCATATGCTGCGTCTGTGCCTCCAATAAACAATCAACAAAGCTTTTTAAAACCGCCAATTGTGGGAGAACAGAATTTGTCAAATTCACAAATGCATTCTCATTTACTGTCACAACCTGTGGATCACTCGCAAATAATGAATCCTCCAGTGACAGGTGTTTCTGGTTCTCAAATATCGCCACGTTTACCTACAGGTCCTCATGGACATGGACAAACTTCTGTAGGTTATCAAGCTCATGGGACTAATATCCCAAATGCTAGCCTACTCCAATCTGGAATAGCATCATATAATCCTATACCGCCATTACCGTCACAAGTTGTAGCAGCCCAGACAGATCCAGATTCATCACAATTTACTTCTTTTTCAACAACGGGACAATCTATAGCAAGTCCTCCAGGGCCCACCTTTTCTCAAGCTCGACAAAAGCAATATTTACAAACTATACCTCCAATGCCAGGCCAAACTATGGCGAATCCTATAGGACCAGGCTTAGCGCAGCCTGGACAAAGACAATATGGTTCTACTATGCCTCCATTACCAGGGCAAACTTTATCCAGTCCTTTAGGAATGAACCGTGTGTCACCTGGTGTTACTTCAGGCTATCAACAACCAGCATACCAACAACCAGCATACCAACAACCAGGATATCATAATCAGATGGTACAACTATATATTTTAAGAATTTTCTATTTTAAGAGTAATTAAGATTTTATTATATAGAAAAGAGTGATGATTGTTTTCTTTTTGTGCAGGATATGTATAATAGTCAAAGAAATCCATATCAAAGTGGTGCACCTAATGCTGCAGGATATCAATCAGGATTGCAACCTCAACAAGCTAGACGACTTGACCCAGAACAAATGCCGAGTCCAGTATGAAATTAATTTTTTTCAATTTAATTTATAACTAATATTGTGTTTAATGTCTCAAAATAAATCAAACAAAATTATGTTTTTGATACATAGATTCAAGTGATGCAAGATGATCAAAATATGAGAGGCGGAGTATTTGTAACGAATCAGAAAGGTCTAGTACCACCTTTGGTGACGACAAATTTTGTAACTCAGGATCAAGGAAATGCTTCCCCCAGATACATCAGGTCCACTATGTATACTGTTCCCACTACTACTGATATTATAAAGCAGGTATATTGTAACAGAATCAATTTGTTATTTAATTGTTTTATTTCACATTATGATACATCTTAATATCTTATACAGACTAATGTCCCCTTTGGACTTGTTATAAGTCCAATGGCTCGTATTATGCAAGGAGAATGTGAACCACCAATTGTAGACATGGGCGAAATTGGACCAGTACGTTGTATACGTTGTAAAGCTTATATGTGTCCATTTATGCAATTTATCGATGCTGGCCGAAGATTTCAATGCATGTTCTGTAAAGCAACGACGGAAGGTAGCAACTAAGAATTATTTTGTACTCATAAGTTTTTTTATATAAAATATTTATATCTATATTTTCTGTGTTTAGTTCCAAATGAATATTTTCAACACTTAGACCATACAGGTCAACGTTTAGATCGTTATGAGAGACCTGAGTTAATGTTGGGTACATTCGAATATATAGCCACAAAAGATTATTGCAGGGTAATGTAAATTAACCAATATACTTAATTATTTATATAAGCCGATAAAATTATTTTCAAATTTTACAGCAATATGAAATAATTATACTAATTATTTTAGAAAGTTAGAAAGCAGAATAAAAATTAAGATTATTTATCTAAGCTTGTTAAAATATAAATTTGTATGCTGATTTCTATTATATACTTTTATTCTTTTTATAGGACAACATTTTTCCAAAATCACCAGCTGTTGTGTTCATAATTGATGTATCGTACAATACAGTTAAATCTGGATTAGTGAACCTATTATGTACAAAAATTAAATCCATAATAAAAAATCTACCTATTGATGCTGGACAAACCAAAAGTAACATGAAAGTTGGCTTTATAACATATAATAATACTGTGCATTTTTATAACATCAATCCTTGTCTTGCTCAACCACAAATGATGGTTGTTGGAGATATTCAAGATGTATTTATGCCGCTTTTGGATGGATTTCTATGTGATGTCGAGGAGAGTGAAGCAGTTATCGACAGTCTTATGACACAGATTCCTCAAATGTTTGCGGATACTCGAGAAACAGAAACGATTCTTGCTCCTGCCATACAAGCTGGATTAGAAGCATTAAAGGTATTCGAATAGAGAACTTAAATCTATAGACATATGGAAAAAATTCTTTTTATATAACATGTGCGTGAAAAGTGCCCATTACGCGCGTTTCTTTTCAAGAAACGCGCGTAATGGGCCACTTTCCACGCACGTGTAATATAAAATAGTGTGTGTAACACGTGCGAGTTGACAATTGTAAACTCGTGCGGGTGATCGCATTCGCCTTCTCCGCGCTCGTGTCCAATTGTCAACTTCCAGCACTTGTTACACAAATAACTATTTCTCGTCAGTATTTAAACAGAAATTTAATTTATAGTGAATAAATACATTCAGTGGGATTCAATCAAAATATATATAATTTTATTTATGATTCTAGGCGTCCGAATGTGCTGGCAAATTATTAATATTCCATTCATCTTTACCAATTGCCGAAGCACCTGGGAAATTGAAAAACCGTGATGACCGTAAAGTACTTGGAACAGATAAAGAAAAAACGGTATTAGGTATGCATTTTATAATATTTAGAATAGTCATGATTTATAACTTACGTAAAATGATTTTGTATTTTACAGTACCACAAAGCAATGTCTATAATAACTTGGGTCAAGAATGTGTCAGTGCAGGTTGCAGTGTAGATTTGTTTATATTTAATAATTCATATGTAGATATAGCAACAATTGGTCAAATTTGTCGTCTCACTGGAGGAGAGATTTATAAGTATACTTATTTCCAGGTTAGTTATACTACTATAATAGAAATGTATATAAATACTAATTAAATATTTATTAGAATAGTATTTTATGTAAAATGTATTTTTAATATACTTTATTTATCTTCACATAAAATAAAAATATCGAAGCATTTAATCTTGGAACTTCTATTGCAGGCTGATATCGATGGTGAAAGATTAATTTCAGATGTTATTAATAATATTAGTAGACCAATTGCTTTTGACGCTGTTATGCGAGTACGTACATCTACTGGTGTTAGAGCAACTGACTTTTATGGGCATTACTTTATGTCCAATACAACTGACATGGAATTAGCCAGTATAGACTGCGATAAGGTATATTAAATTATAATTAGTTAAATGCTATAATTACAGAATTTCATTGCTACAATTGGTCAATTACATTGTTACATTGCTACAATTGCTACAATATTATAGAACAAACAGTTATCTGTTAATGTTTACAGGCTATAATTTTATTTTACTTAATTAACTTTTTTGTAATTTTTGTAAGGCTATTGGAATAGAAGTTAAACACGACGACAAACTAACAGATGACGAAGGTGTGTACATTCAAGTGGCTTTGCTGTATACTTCTTGCAGTGGTATTAGAAGATTGCGAATCATAAACCTGAGTCTCAAAACCTCATCGCAAATGGTCGAACTATATCGCGCATGCGATTTGGATGCTATTATAAATTATTTTTCTAAGCAAAGTAAGATATCATGTGCATTAAAAAATAATGCTTGTTCAAATAATAATATCATGTGATTATGTATTTAGATGCTTTTAAATTACTGGAATCTACTCCAAAAACGGTAAAAGATAATTTGATTGCACGATGCGCAAACATGCTGGCTATATATCGAAAACATTGTGCAACACCATCCAGTGCTGGGCAATTAATATTACCAGAATGTATGAAATTACTTCCACTTTACATAAACTGTTTATTGAAAAGCGATGCATTATCGGGAGGTAAATTTATTTTCTATATGGACATATTTAGCTAATGATGTTATTTATAACATTAAATTTATTTTCTTTTTTATTTTAGGAGCTGATATGACCATTGATGATAGATCTTATGTAATGCAAGCGGTTGCAACAATGCCTATTTCCATATCTGTTGCATATACTTATCCTAGGTTATTTCCTTTGCACGATGTTGATCCTCAAGATACGGAACTGCCTCCAATGTTGCGTTGCTCTATTGATAAATTTACAGATGATGGCGCCTACTTACTTGGTAATAAAATTACATATTGCATACATAATCAAAAATATTGACATCTTAAGTAACATAAGATTATAAATAATACAATTCAACAAAAACTTTTTCAAATTGAAGGAAGAATATAATTATTCTCTATAATTTCTTTTTATACTCAATACAGTTCCGGTTTTTAAAATGCTTTATAATAACACAAACTAACATTTTAAAAATTAGATATTAAAGTTTTAAAAGAGAGGTTATTTTAATGTACTTTATTATGCTATCAGCTATAATATGTGACATGTTGGAAAATATTTCAAGATTAAAATAAAGAGAAAATAAAAATTCAAGATAAAATAATCTTTTCTACAACTTTAATTTGAAATTTTTTAAATTGTAACATTGAAGCATTTTTAATACCAAAATCATATTGAGTATCAAAAAGATTGCAAAATGCTTATTTTTTTCTTGATGTGTTGTTTTAACTTGTGTTTATTACATATTATTCTTTATTTTTCGGATATGTGTGAAAAATGGTATTGTATATATATTTTATATATTTTACGTTTTATTTTGTAGAAAACACCATCCATATGTTTTTATGGTTGGGTATGGCACTTTCTTCCCAGTGGGTACAGAATGTTTTTGGTGTACCTTCGGTCGTCCAAGTCGATACAGATCGTGCTGCACTGCCGATGTTGGACACTCCTTTAAATAATAGAATCACAAATATTATCAATCGGATACGTGCTGAAAGACATCGCTGTGTAAAAGTAATTTGCTTAATATAATACATAAACGGATTACATTAGAGCGCGATACAATTTTGTTTCTCTGTTGCAGTTAACGATAGTGAGACAACGTGAAAAATTAGAAATGGTGTTACGTCATTTCTTGGTTGAAGATAGAGGAAATGATGGAAGTCCTAGCTATGTCGATTTCCTATGCCACATGCACAAAGAAATAAGAACACTTCTTAGTCAATAAATAATTTTTTAAGTACTCAGCTAGCTTGTATTGGAACTCTGGCTCTTTCATGTCGATGATTTGTTATCCCATTGCCTAAAAAAATTCAAGGCTTTGTATTTGATTATTGTATTTTTGTGCATCCAAACGTACATTAAATGTTACACAAAACACATACATATACCACACTCATAGGATGATCCGCTTGTGCATCTTACATATTTTTATTATTTTAAATAGTAGAAAAGAACTAAATATAGAAAGTTTTATAGATTTGAGGGATAGTGGCAATATTTTCGTTGTGCATAGAGGCATGGAGATTTCAAGGACTTGATTTTTTAAAATAGAATTATATGATTTTTCTCACATAATATGATTCTTCTAATCATATTTGGAATATAACAGTATTGATAAGATTATCAAAAAATCAATCATTTATGATATTTTATATTTTATATCAAAATATGTCAATATAAAGCATAAAATATTTCGTAAACTATTGATCTTTTAATAATCATGGATACTGTTAGAAGTCAATGAGATTAGAGAAATTGTGTTTGTAAGAGAAATTATATAGTTCTATTTAAAAAAATCAAGTTGCTTTTGAAATCTCTTTCATGTTTCCATGCATAATAAAAGTTGATATTATGTATCCTTCAAAACCATAAAACTTTGTAGTTTCAATTTTTTCTTATTATTCAAGATAACGAAGATATGCAAGATGTGCAAGTTAAGTAGACATCCTGTATATAATATTTATGTACATTGCACGCGCGCGCGTATGTGTGTGTGGTGTGTGTGTGTAATGTGTTTGTGGATTTGGATAAGGGAGATTCAAAAGTACAAATGTATTTTTCAACACATAATCGCTTTCTCTCGAAAAGAAAAATTACCAAATAATTATGCTATAAGATGAACTATTTCAGTAAATTATGATCAGTCATGAAAAGTTTACGTTTCTTTATATATTTGTGTCTTTATGTACCTGAGTTGCCGGTAAGCCGTAAAACGATTATTAAGGTAGCATTATTTAAAACTTCATATAAAAGATTGCTTGGTAATTAAATTTTCATTTGTCAATTTACAATAAAGAAAACTTGATTTCAATCTTTGAAAGGAATACATATGTACTTCTCGTCAATCTCCATTTTAAGCCTGTGTGTTTCATCTTAAACACATACACAGATTGGCAGACAGATTAGAAAAAACACATTACTGATTAATCATTCCGACAAATACCGATACGTACGAAAGAATAGCCACGTTCTACATCTTTAAGTCGTACAGAAAACATATAAATATCTATAAAATTGTATTACTTTATATTTTAAAGATCATTAATATTATTATCGTATTATGTTAATAAAATATATTAAATCATATAAACTCATATGTCAATATTTGTGTTAGTTTTGTTAATAACACCAGAATTAGAGATGTATTAATATTTAAGATTAAATTGTATTTATATAAAATTGTATCTTTGTTTCTAACTATATATGCTAAATGAATAAAAAATATGGATAAGACAAATTGCTATCGTTATAACAAAATAGACAAAAATAAAGATAATTTATGATGATTAAATTTATAAATTGTCGAAATAATATTATCCAAAGAGGTTCTTAATACATAAAAGTATAATTATGTTGCATTTGTATCTCAATTATTTTAGTTTTATTTATGCATTATATGTATATACGGAATGCACACGATGTATTACATCATAACGGTATTGTTAGTATGTAAGACTTATATATTAAATATTTACATTTTGAGCTTGAAAATTAAATTCTATAAAAATGATTATATTGTATGCACGCGCATACACATACAGGAATGTGAATTTAATTCTCTCTCTTCATAACATAATTTTAATAAATCTTTTAATATTAAAAAATTTTGATAAAAAAAACATGCAATATATTGTACAAGATGTCCCTATAAAATAAATAGACAAATTAAAGAAATTAACTCTTTATAATTTTATAACTAATATTAATTTATAATTGATTTGTTCTTAATATTTTCCCACTTTTGCCAAAAAGATATGCTGAGACGTGCAATAGTGTGAGTGATCAATGTAGGTCTTCACTTTCACTCTTCGGCCATTCGCGTTTAACACTTGATGTAATCGCATTCCGATATTTTGCGATATTAAGAAAAGTCGTTCTAACATTTCAGTCAGGCGTCGCTACTATCATCGTGTGGACCTCAGCCCCATCGATTACTACATAAATGTATAATATATAGGGAATAATACCGATCTCGAAAGATTTTCAAGAGTGATAATATTTATTTGAAAGATCGTTATGAGGAAATAGACAGCTGATATCACGGAAAAACTTTGATATACGGATTTTACATATGTATCAATTGTTCAAACGAATATTTCATAATTATAAATATTAAGAATACATATTTTATTACAATCTAAATATAATCTTATTTTATAAAGATATTAGCAATGGACGAATTTAATTGCTCTTACGACCATTTAAAGTTTGACGAAGCCTGTGTAAATATAATATCTAACAATGGAAATTTTAATAAGTGGCTCTATTTACTCTCTACGGATTGCTTATCAGTAAGTACAGTCATTATATGTTATATATGTATTATCTTTAAAATCCAATTCGTATACAGGGTGGGCCATTTTAATCAATAAACGCGATTATCTTCCGAACTATTCGTTATTCGAAAAAATGTTTCAATAAGTAAAACTTACTCTGTTTCGAGGGGGACATCTTATGATAGACACAGGTTTTTTCTAGATGGAGGTATTCCTGAGGTTTCAAGGTGATCTTTGTTTTTTTAAACGGAATCACATGATTTTCTTTATATAATATAATTTCTCCAGTTATTTGGCATATAAAAGTATTAAAGTAAAGTTATCAAAAAATCAGTAGTTTACAAGATATTTCATATTTTATTCTGACATATTTTGACATGAAATATAAAATATCTCGTAAACTATTCATTTTTCGATAACTGTACCTTAATACTTTTATGCGTAGAATACTGATATAAATCAATTGGTGCAAGGAAAACACATGGTTGCTCTTCAATGAATAGTTTACGAGATATTTAATATTTTATGTCAAAATATTGTAAACTTTGAACCTTCATATCTCCGGAACGGCTTATGCAAAAGACAATTTTTAGGTGTGTTTTGAAAAGGTGTGTCTCGAGAAGGGCTATAAAAATATGCAATAAAAAATAGGGGGTTCTATTTAAAAAATTCAAAGTGACCTTGTCCTGACCTTGGCGACGCCACTCAGAGTCAAACTGATATAATCAGTAAATAGATCAATCTTTTTAAACCCTACAACTTATGTCTGAACAACTTTTTTGTATTTCTAATTTTCTACGAAATAATTACGCGTTTCCACTTAAATCAGACATACTGTATGTTTATATATGTTTATATATGAAAAATTTTTTACCGAAGGTATGCTCCATTCTTGTTGCATTTCTGTTGTTATATTATGCCTGGCAAGTCATAATGGCAGAAACCAAGCTTAAAGAGCACATAGATAGGAATCTGCTCTAAAATCATGATTGAATCTGCTGGTAATTGCTGGCATACTGCTTGCATTTTGCTATCTGGGTAGGAATAGTATAGAACAAAAAAGAAAATTTTAGCAGTTCTTATTAGTGAAATACAATACACGATATAAAATAACAATACACGATGAAAAATCTAATAAATAAATTCTGGCGATATGAATTTTTGTACAGAATTTTATCACAAATCTCGAGAATAATGACGAAATCGATTTTCAAAGAGAAAAGTAGAGTACATTAATTAATAAATAATTTTTAGATAGATTTTGTGTTTAACACGAAATCTATCTTCTTAGACAGAGCATGAGTTGTATGAAGGCATAATGACCAATATATATATTTTTAAATATATTTTTAACTTTTTGTTATACTTTTTTATTAGTGTCCATATAAACGAACAGCGCAGATTTCGAGTAATGTCAGCTTAAAATTCAACACGGTCAAAGCAGTAAAATGGAGAGTATTAAATAATAACGGAAATGACGAATATGTATCTGCCGAAATTACAAGGTAAACTTATTATTTAATATTATATCTTATATATTACTTTTTTACAAATAATTTTACTAAAAAAATACGTATAATATACATATATAAAAACATACATGCGTATGTACATATATATAAACGCGTGTATGCGCCATTTTAATATATTACTTCAGATAAAAATTCACAATTGTTTCTCATTCAAAAGACAAAAGATTTTAAACAGTTCAGTTTTAGAAGTGAAATATGATGCACGCAACGAATTTTTTATAACATACGACTTTTTTATAACATACGATTTTTATGATTTTAATGTTATCGGCGTATTTTTGAATACAACATTATGACTCTTTTAATATATTTTCATTCCTCTAATTATTTTACATGTGAAAATATTTAAGTAAAATTATAAAAAAACATCAATAGCTTATGAAATATTATATATTTTATTTTGACATATTTTTTGATATATAAAAATATGAAATATCTCGTAAAATATTTAATTTTCAACGAATTTACATTAATATTTTTACGTACAAAATAATAAGATAAATCCATTGATATTGAGAAAAGATAATTACGTTTAAGAAAACTTATGTTGTTTGCAATATACAATATCCAATTATCAAATTAAAACTGTGTATTTTTAAATTATTTTATAAACACATTTATTCTGTCAACATATTATTTTATCTTATTTTAATGTTTCTCAAATCTTATCTTTTAGCAATATTGTTTGCGAATTGTCGCCGAATCTAGGGCAATATGGTTTATACGAATTGGCGATACAAAACAATACTTGTAATTTTAGAACTATGAAGAATCCAACATATCCGTACTCAGGTAAGTTTCTAAATATTCTCATGTTTTTGTATAAACATTTTGAGATATAAATGATTATAAAAATATTATATAGTCACCTTAGAATTACACAATTTACACATATAACATATCAATTGATAAAACACGTATCTTATATATATTAGTGATTTTATCATTTTATTTATCTATTGAGCTCGATAACTGGTGATTAAAGGAGTACTGATATCAACAATATCGAAAAGAAGATTATTGTATGTAGGATTTTAACGATTAATTAAGAAATCGATTAAGATATTATAATTCTAAAATTCTTTGAAGGTTACTTTAAGGTTTATGTTGTATGTTAATTTGCAAAAAATACAAAATAAAAAATTTGATAATATTTATACTATTTTACTTAATATAAATACTAATACTCTCATACTGTATAATACTTTCCGAATATAAACATTTTAAAACATGAAAAACTATTTATGAAAAATAATTATAATCTTCACACGTAGACAATTGTGTATGATTTTTCATTTGTTTTAGTTTTTTTAAAAAAGAAAAACATAGAAATGAACACAAAATAATCGCCAATTTTCGTGTCTCATTGTCCTATATCTCAATTATTTTTTTTAGATATCTGTCATTAAAACAATTGTCGTTATTCCAGATATTCTTTTTATTTAATTGACTGATAAAAGAAAACATAATTTCTAAACAGGAAATCTTTGTACTTATACGTTGCAAAATATTTTTTAAAACCTATTGTTTACAGAACTTTTCATTATTTTGGGAGTAATTGTATTTATTTTATGTGGTATATCTGCTGGAAGATCTTTATGGTATATGTTTAAAAGACGATGCATAAAAAGAATAAGCGACGAATCAAATAGTAAAGAACCAAAGAAACGTCGCATAAAAGCTATCGACGCATTCAGAGGGTATGAATATATTATTAGATGAGTTGAAAAGTTATGACGGTATTTCAATAATCACATTACAAATATTATTAAATGGCATCGTTTCAAGCATCAATATATTATATAGCATTAGAAAAGTTACACTCTCAGTTGTCTTTTAAGCATGTATATTTAAATTTATTTGACAAAGTTTACCCCTAAGAGATAATTTTGATAAAATGAATGATGAGTAAAAAATTATTTGATCTGTACGAGAGTTTTAGTCCTTTTTTCGCAAATTTTCGCTTTATTTTTATAATATATAAAATAAAATTCAATCATCAAAATATTTGCCCTTGCTTTCTATGATCTTCTGTCATCTTTCGGGTAAGTTTTGGATTTCTTCGCGAAAAAAGACATCACCTTGGATGCAATAAAATCGTCGATCCATTTTCGAATTTTGCGATCGGAATAAATAATAATTCGAAGACGTCAAGTTAGATGACTACGCCGCGTACGGGAAATCTTCCCAGTTTTTGTTCCTGGTTTAATGAGTAATAAGAGCAACATGCGGCCTGACATTGTCATACAGCAAAAAGACCTTTTTTATCCAATAAATGGGCTTTTCTATTCTGTTTCGTCGGTCAAATATATTCAATTAACATGTTAAATGCCATGTGCATGAAAAAGTATACACACTAGTTGAGTTCAGTACGCCGCGTGTATAATTTCGTATACACGAACAATAACAAAAAATTAATAAAAAAGTGGTGTGGCCTGATAGACCTTTTTCCAAAAATACCCGCGGCAGTTAACGTGTTAACAACCGTAGTGCTCGGCAATAACCGTTTTATCCGGTTGCAGGAGTTCGTAGAACAGCATATAGTATCAAGATACACAGAAAGATGTCTTTTTGACATGGATGTTTAATTTTGCCATTGATGTTGATGGTTGGCCGAGTTTATTCATAAATGTGTGCGTTTAGGATTGTCGTACATAATCCTAATTTTTCGTCGCCAGTAATTTTTCACAAAAAAACCTTATATTGCCTGGCAAGCAACGAGATACATGTGTTTGAACTGGCTAGCAAAATACTGTTTTCGGAGAGTTCATGACGTGTGTGAAGTTAGTTCCGCACTTTTAAAATTTTATATTTATATTAATTGTGCTTAATTGTGCTATACTTGTCCTAATTTGTGCCGCCAATTATAGTTTTTGTAACTTGACTCTTTATTACAAAAAATTAAAAAAACGTAATTTTTGTCAACCCCGTATACTTTTCAAATTTTAGATTCTCTGTAATTGTGTTGAATTATACTACGTTTGTGCCATTTTGTGTCGCAAAAGAGAGGACGATAATTCAAATCATATATGAGAAAATAAAAAAAATTAAATTTTAATTAATCCCGTACTTTCTTATAAAAATAAATTGGCTCTAATTTGTGCTATAATGTGCTATTGATAAAATCATGATATTTCGTTTTCCGATATTCTGTTTGGCTAAAATAAATTGACAAATATAAATTAAAAATAATAATGAATCATGTTATGACAAGACAGATAGGACAATTTCGTTACTTATATCGATTTTTGCCGAGAGAGATGAAAGAGCACAACGATACTTATGTACTACGTTATAGCAGAAAGTTTTTTTGAAACTAATAAACATTTATTACTAATTATAGCGTATAAACATAGTACATATACAGGGTATTAAAAAAGTGTCGCATACGCTCAGCGCCATTCAATAGAGAATGAAAATCTAAGAAAAAATGTCTAATATACTATTTTTCGATGCGACGGATAGTTTCGCCGCAACTAATTATTGTAATTAATCAATCAGCGCGGAGCTATAAAAGATAAGCGAGCGGCGGAGCGCGCGAAGTGGGAAAGGAATTATTAATTGCTATTGCTATTGCTATTGCTAATAAATTAACGCAAAAATCAGTTTAAAAGACGACTCGAACTGGCAATTCTTTATTAGAAAACAAAGGCACGACGTTTCGACCAGCAGGTTTCTGGTCCTTCTCAAGTGTACATAAATTAAAATCACAGTATTCTAAAAAACACAACGTTATGGTGAGCAGATTACATT
>NJRL01001759.1:0-36549 GCA_003063815.1 Aphaenogaster rudis
AGAGATAGCGCTACTCTCCCCTTACCGCAAATTCGGCAAACCCCTTGCCCGTAGTACTCTGTCCATAGTTTCTTAGGTCCATGAATCCACCCTATATCTCGTTGGTGATTCGAGCAAGTTTCGTAGCTGAAATCTCATTGGCTCGCTCCCATTTATCGGCGAGGGCGCGTTCCCGGGCTGGCCGCTCACTACTGTTTCGCTTTCTCGCGCCGTGGCAGCGGCGTCCGCGGCGTGCGCAACTTCACTTCGATGGCAACAAAGATGGCGGGCGCAGTGCGCGCAGCGATTATGTGTCTCCGCTAGGCGCGTTGACGTGCCTGACGAACATCACGAACGTCGTGCAGCCTGACCAGCGGGCAGTAGCTGTCGCGGACGAACGCGCGGGCGTGTGTGTATGTATATGTGTGCGCGTGTGTGCATGCGTGCGTGCGTGCGTGCGTACGCGTGCGATTACGCGATTCCGTCGTGTGCGCGCGTGCTTGGCCGCGTTGGGTGATCGCGGGGCCGCGTTTCCGACGAAATATGTCAGAGGCTCCGGAAGCATGAGCGAGGGAGCGGACTCGGTTGCACAGGCCCGCGGGGATACGCTTGTGACCTTGGGCGACGAGCGCGAGCGCGATGCGCCGACGACGACGACGACGACGGCGGCGGCGACGGTGACGCCGTCGTCGACGGAGCCATCACCACCGCAGCCGCCGCCGCTACCGCCGTCGCCGACAACAACGTACTCCGGCAGGAGGCCGCGCTTCGGCACCGGCGGCCCCCCGCCGTCACCTTACGTGTGGGTCGACGGCCGTCAGCTGCGTAGCGCCCTGGCCTGGACCAAGAAATGGCCGCCCCGACGAGTTAGCTTTCCCTCGAGCGACGGTCACCTGGTGACAGGCTACCTCGAGCCCGACAATCCCTGGCGGCACGGTGAGTACCCCGCTACCGTCTTTCCGCGACATGCGTGCCCCTTGCTCCCTCACACCCGGGTCTTTACACCGGGTCGAGCATTGCATCACTTTGGAGCACGCATCCAGAGTGCACTATGTGTGTTTAACTTAGGTTTAACGACGTTGACCGATACCGTTGCACCGTCGATCTAGTGAGTAGATCTGGTTAGCAATTTATCATTTGACATTTACGACACGGAGGAGGATGACATAATTAAAGGATTAATGCTGGCAAAGGTTGACGCAATCGGTTTGTGGATGTTTTGCCATAGGGTTTGAAGAATGCTTAGTGCTTGTGCTCAGGCATGATGTAACTTTTGTCGGTGACGTAAATTGCTCCTAGAGCCAACAGAGATTCACTATGGTGTTTTACCGATTTGGTGCAGAGATGTATGATGTGATAATTAATCTGATGTTACGATGTTGCAGGATTGTTTCTGCTTGCTCTCAAGATTAAAACTAAAACTAATGTTGAATATTGTTTAAAATGCAGTGAGTCGTAGTTACTTGCCGTAACTTTGTATAAATTGGTTAACGGATTTGAGACCAAGACTGTAAATTGTTATTTTGAAGATGCAGCAAGAAACTCCATCAGTTATATTGAAAGATATAATCTAATGTATGATGTAATATATAAGTATGTTAAAAAATTGTGACAAATATACGATTAATTTTTTAATCATATACAATTTTTGTTAGACCTTTTTTTTTAATTTAACGGAAGTTGTACACACATTAAAAAATTGTTCTGCTTAGAGCCAGGATAATAATTGTTTATTCGTGGAAACAATTTAATAATATTCTATAAACCATTTATTCAGTTACATGATATCTCTATTCTTTAGCACGGTTGTATTTTGTTACTACGCTATCAGGTTTTTTTATAGACTGTCCCAAGCGAAAGATTTCGCAATGTGAACCATGTACTAATTATAAGTTTGATGAAAGAGAGATAGTGATGTTAAAACTTATTTGATACAACATACGACAGAACTGTAACACTGTATTTATATATTTTTTTATTGTAATTATTGTGTAAAGGTGATGATTCTTGTAAAATAAATAAATAGATGATTGTACACCATGATATTACAGACTTTTCTTTAACTTCACACTCATATTCTATCTCTTTTATGTGTTATATATCTTGCGATATATTAATTACATTAATATTATACATTATTATAAATTATATATTAATTGTATACATATAAATATTTCACCGCGTCAGAAGAAATTGCGTAACAAGGACATTAAATCTGTAAAAATTCCCTTTCTGTCTTTTAAAAGTTTTAAAATTTCCTCTGTTCCTTTTAAGAAATCTCCTACCTTTATCTTTGAAACGTAATATACGCAGATATTCGTGCATTCTAAGTAGAGACGTGATTTTGGAAATTTGTGTTTTCTGATTATAATCTATGTTGTTTGTACGTTATGAAATAAAACTATTAATAATTGTTCCCAGCTGAAAATGTGAATCGCGAGGACTTAATCTTTGCATACAAGGAGTCTTGCGCACGTCACGCCACCGAACCCTTGCAAAATGTTTTAGTTCAACTCGAGGTAAATCCATCTACTTCTTCATATCTCACTCCAAGCAATTATATTATATAAATTTTATATAACAATTACATTATTTGAATTTTGAAATTACATTATAATTTTTTATACTTCTTTTATGGCGTATATATTAAAAGCGATATTAAATCAAGTGTGAGCGTGTTGCGACGACGTAACGATCTCACAAGAATCGATGTATATGAAAGTTGAGCTTGTTTATTTGACGAAAACGCTGAACTGGCTGAAATAAGCGAAGTTTATTTTTTTATTTTTTCTTTATCGTGATATTTTATACGTGTTACTTACTCCAGTATTCTAGCGATAATAGTAAGACCTTTTTACCAGATAAATCAAATCGTAGTGGTGCACGGACACATAGCTATGCTGCTTTGAAGAATGAAGAAAAGTTTTAATATATAATGAACAAGTTTCGACATTCAGTAAACTTTATAGGGAAAAAAGTTTTGCAGTTCGCTCTTTTACATGTTTTCATGCTTGTTATATAGAATTTGGATATATCTCAAGATCGCTGTGAAGAACTGAATTTGAAAGGAGAATTCTTGGATCAGGATCATACCGAACCATTGGAGGAGATACTGAAGAGAGTACAGTTTAATAAAATTGATTTAGAAGGAACATCTCTGAATGACGAGGTATTTTTCTGAAAATATGTATACATGTGTTATTTTATTGAGTATATATACGATCTATATTGATGAATAATTATTATTACAGAGTTCCGTGATATTATTTGATATGATGGAATACTATGAATCCGCAAGATATTTAAACATTTCCTCTAATCCAGAAGTCGGAGTGCGCGGCTGGCAAGCGTGCTCGCATATGATTAAGAAGGTATTTATGCAATCAATTTTAGGAAAGGATTTTTATAAGATGGTCTTACATTAGTCGCATGTCAAAATTATTTTTTAAATTTTATTTTTGCTTACGTTTCAGTTAATTACTATTTAATTATATCCTAGGATATATGATAATGACATCATGATGTTATATCTAAAGTGAAAGTGCTAGGAGTGTTAATACAGTCTTAATTAATGCAGTCCTTATTTATTTAGACTGAGAGTTTAGAGCAGCTTGAAGCAGGGAACATAAAGTTTGACGAACAAAACATGAACATTCTGACCCGGGCACTGCGGATAGTTTGCCATCTACAAGTTCTGAAATTGGAAAATTGTGGACTATCGGGCAGAGCAGTTATCATGCTTGGTATTTATCGCGTAACAATTTTTTCTTACGCATTAGAACATTGTATATTATGTTGCATCTATAATATAATCGTGTTGTTTGCAATTTATTGATTGAGTAACATTTATCGTTATAATTTATAAGAGAAAACAAATGGTGTATTAAAACATTTAAAATATATTATTGCAATTATTAAAATAAAATTTGTTTTAAAAGTTCTTTTATAATTCATTCATACGAATTACGACTCTTTGTTTTTCTAACAGTTACAGCCCTAAAAATAAATAGTGGTATACGGGAACTATATTTAGCCGATAACGGACTTGACTTATACGACGCTATACAGCTTGGATCTCTCTTAAGAATGAACAATCAGTTACAACTGCTTGATATTAGGTATGTACCACTTGATAATTAAGAATAATCATTTTTTTCGAAAGCTTTTTTCGGAAACATAATGAATGCACATATAAAGTATATCAGTATTTTTTATTTAATTTTTTTTAGATTTCTTTATAAATGTTTTTAAATACTTTGCGAAAATTGGCAGAAATTATATGCATAACTCAAGAACAACATAAGAATAATATTTTTATGTGTAGGTTGTAGATTTGCTTCATCTTTGTGAGAGGCATGCATTATGCTTAAGCGAGTAACGATGTTAGTACAATTTTTTTTTTTGAAAATGTTTTTCTTAGTAATAATAACGTCCAGGATGATGGGGTACGAGATATATTAGAGGGCCTGATCAATCAAGTGAACGAGGACAAAACTGGCAAGGGACTTAGCATCTTGATATTATGGAATAATCGTCTGACCAAGAAATCATCACCCTACTTCTCGAGGATTATAGTATGTATTACGAATATATTTCGATCGTGATATTGATGATATTTCACGGTAGCTTTTGTGATTTATATACAAATTATAAAAAATTTATTAATAATTTGTACTATAGCCTATAATCTTCTTGTTAATGAGTTTTATTTAGCAAAATTATTATTTTAATTATTAGAATTGTTATTGTTATTTTATTATATCAATTATTTTTAGTCTATTTATTACTTTTATATATATGTTTATTTGTACCATTATTAGTAAATGTAAATTAGTAAATGTTAAATTGGGAATTAGAGAATTAGCAGGAACAAGAGAATTATATCAAATCATAAAAATAGCGAACGAAACTATTCGTTCTGAAATTCGTTCGAAATTCGTTTTAAGTCTGAAACTATTTAAAATTAGTAAAAGATAAATAAAGCAACAAAAAGTATGCTGTTTGTAGCGTTATGTGTTCGCTACTCTGTTACGTCCATAATTATGTTCAGGCATTATCGAAAACATTGGAGACTCTGAATATCGGCCAGAACATGCTGACGGATGAAACATTGAACATCGTTAATGAATCATTGAAGCAAAATCGTGTTCTCTTACAATTGGGCATGCAATCTACGGAATTAACATGCGATGGAATAATCACGCTCGCTGAGATCATGGAGACGAATCAAGTTTTGCAGGTAAAGTTTTCGCTTATGCTCTCAATACTTCGCTGTGCTTTATATCACTTATCACTTTTTTCTCTTACAGAGGATAGATCTACGGGATAACACTATACAGATGCGCGGAATGCGTGCTCTCGCGAACGTCATGAAAAAGAACAAGACCATTACGCAGATTGATTTGGATGACAAACCTCGAATAAGAATAGTGAGTGTAGATACTTATTTCGCATGGCAAGTCTTGCAAAGACAGTTATGTATAATTTTTATATTAAGAACTTGTGTAACAAAATGTCATTCGTGCAGTTTGTTTAATGATACTTATATTTTGTAATTCTTATGTTTAATAATTGTCTTTATTTTTTGAATACGAAGGATGGTCCTTTGCACCAGTATAGAGAAATGGCTGCGGAGATTCGTAGTTGCTGCAATCAGAATGGGGAACGTCGTCTGCTGGAGGAATCCACCGAGGATGTTGAGAGCCCGCAGCATTCAAACCGGTTGCCGAACGCGAGTTCCCGTAAGATCTCGCTTACCTGTCAGACACTGCCAAGCCCGTCGCGATCGGCGATGTTAGCTGCCGATGAGCCGGCGACGCGCACTATGCTGGAGCCAAAGCGCACCAGCGGAGGCCGTCTGCGCTCCCCGGCTCCCAGTCCCATCCCCTCTCCCGTGGCCAGTCCGATCCCCAGCCCGTCCCGAAATCGCTTCGTCGTGTGTCGGGTATCGGAAGCATCGTTGCGCTCTGCCGACTCCTCGGTGTCCTCTTCGCCGGTCACTCCGCCGTCTCTCGGCTCCTCCCCGTCCCTCGGTTCTTCCCCGTCTTTCTTCCCCAATACGAGCGGCGGCCCGTCGCGGTTCCGCGTGTCGGTCGTCGAGTCGGCGGGCGCCGACCGCTCGTCGCCCAAATCAGTCGTCGCCTCCTCCAGCGGCAGCTCGGTCACAATCGGTTTCAATGTTAAAATCGACGCAGCCGACTCCGACGTTTCCGACAGCGCAACCAAGATGGACACGCATGTGATGCAGGCCGCTAGCGATAGCATAGCCGCGTCTGTAGATACGCTTAACGTAGTTGCGATATCGACAGAAATGTCCCCAAGCGAAGACATTGCCAAAAACGAAGATAGTTGCAACGAAGGAATGAAGATAGAGGAGGAACGATCAGGTGTATATCAAGCTGAATCGCGAATCTGGACGGATGAGAGCGTTACCGCTGCGTGTAGGAGTGAACGTGATGCAGTGACAAAGGTCGAAAAAGAGCTATTAGTTCTGAAGAATGTAATTGCGACATCGCAGTCTGGAAGAAATGAGGACATCACGACGATTCGCGAAGATCATTCCGACGAGGCGGCAAATCAGAGTAATGTGACGGTGGATCTCAAGAGCGTCGTGACGCCCGACAAGGATACCGAAGCGATCGGGGATCATCGCATTGTGTATACGAGTACAAAGGAACTACAGGTACCTGCATATCCGAACGAGGATACAGCCTCGATGAGGATTAGCGTAGTCGAGGAGGATAAAGCCTTCATAAAATCGTCCTTGGATGACACTTCAGAATTGCGCGTGAATCAGACGACTTCGGAAGGATTGCCCACTTGCGTTTTGGAGTCTTCCGTAAATACTACCTCGGGAACATCCTCGACTCGCATAGCAGAGTCACATTCGCGGGAACAGGCGAGCACGTCAGTGCAGAGGCACAAGTCCAGTTTGGAGAAGCTTTTATCCTTGTTCCAGCATCCTGGCCAGTTCTTCTCGGACTCTTCGAGCGCTACCACGGATTCAAGAAGCTCTCTGCAAGAGAATGTAAGTGGTATGATGGCATTGGGCGACAGGCTGCAGCAGTACTTGAAGGAAGGTCGAACCAAGGTTAGCGACAGCTCATGGTCTTCGGAACATGGATCTTCGTTGAGAAACAGATCGATGAGAGTAAATGTATCGCAATTACAGAGCCTGACCAACATATTCGCGTCTTTCAAGCTCGAACCTCACGCGGGTATCATCGAGCACAGCACTAAGTTCTTTGGTCAGGCAAAAAATCAGGATACGAATATCAGAGAAAAAGATTTAGAAAGATCGGCGGAAGTGGAGGTTGCGAGGATCGACGAAGAAGATTTATTCTATCAGAAGAGTCAAGCGGCGAGAAACGATGGCAAGACTCTGGTTGAGCAGGAGACTGGCGAGAGTAATTTACTTGATCAAGAGCGAAGTCGTATTATGAGAGATGTTGAGAAGGATTTGATTGTTAAAGAAAATAATCAGGTTGTCAGGAATGACGAGGATGATTTATTCGTTCAAGAAAATAATCAGATAGTGAGGAACGACGAACAGAAATTATTTGATCAGGCTATTAAAGACGATGAGGAAAATTTAATTGGTCACGAGGAGAGTCAAGCTTCGAATAATGAGAATAATTTATTTGATCAGGTAAAAAATCAGGTTGTGGAAACCGATGAAAAGGATTCAAAGGATCAAGAGAAGGAACAAGTTGCCAGCAGTACTGATGACAACTTTGAAGCTCAAGAGAAGACTCAGGTTGTTGAAGACAGTGAGAATGTACGAGATCAGGGAAGAGATAAGGTTGTGAGTGATAATAAACATGATTTAAACAATCGAAAAAAGATGTCCGCGAGAAGCAGCGAGAATTTGGAAGATCAGAACAAAGGGATCGCGAGAAACGAGAAAGATTCCATGGACATGCAAAATGTACGTGTTAACGAAAAGAGTGTTAAGGAGGACAGCGTGCGTTGCGCAGATAAGTTACAATGGACAGAATCTGACCTTAGTGATCGACTGTTACCTGAAAGTGTGCAATCAAAGGACAATTTTGTTGATAATTTAGTATTAGATGGCGGCTATGTCGAGCCGGACGTGGCGGCTTTATCGTCGCTGGCGAGCAAATCCACTGTGTGTATAGCTATAAAGTTAACGACCGAATATTCTGCTTTAGAATTAAGTAAGACCGACAGTACAGGGTGTAGTGAAGATTTTATTAGTGACGACGAGAATCGAGGAGAGCGTGATGACGCGCATGATTCAGAACATACTGAGCGTAATGACGTTGAACACTTAAGACGCGACAATCTAGAAGATTTAGAACGCGATGAAACGAAAGTTTTAGAGAATAACGACATAGAGTGTTTAGAATGTAATGACACGGTTGGAGGAGCGAATGCCTTAACGGCGAGGACATGTGATACAACCACGGACAGTATTAATCAGACTAGTGATAGTAGTTTTCCGATTTGTAACATAGGGCATGATAGGGAAACCGTAGATAGTATAAGTACCACGAGAGCGTCGATGAGCACGACGGACGACGATGTCGGCACAATTAAATGTATGCCAAGCAATTGCGGGACGTCATCGACATCGTTGAACGACGTTTGGGCGTTGTCGACGTCGGTGGACGATGTCGAGACGCTATCGAGGTCATTGAAGGACGTCGACTCGGACGATCACTTAAACGAGGAAGTTACCAGTAGCACGTGCTGCGTTGTCGACCAAGATCGTCAGTGCGAGTCTATGAAGAGGGAGGAGGAAAAGGGCCTGGCGGAGGTCCTCGATGATGATGCTTGCCGCGATTCCGCTGACCATAAAAGTACAAGTGTAAATATTAAGGTAGAACCGCGCGAATTGGTGACGACGAGTCCGGGGAGCCAGGAGGCACTCGAGGAGCATCACGAGGGACAGTCTTTCATGCCAAATAATGTCGACGTACATCGAACTATCCTTAAAGACGCGACCGAGACTGAGGACCAGTTGGAGGACGTCGTCGGCGATGGCAGGCGGATCGACCCGACCATCCTCGTCACGCCGTACGAGACGTCCGCGAATCTGGACAAGTCCGACGCGGAGGAGCTTATTTTCTGCATGACGGACATTTCCACGGACGGCACATCCGTGGAGGACGAGCTGTCGCCGAGCGTCCCGTCCAGAAGCTCGCCGAACGACTCCGCCAAGGTAGCGGAGTCATACTTGGAGCTGTCCGCTTCGAGGACTACGTCGACGAGCATGCTGCTGATCGAGAATCCCGAGGGCGTGCACAGAAACAGCCAGGATTCCGGTATCGAGGAGACCGTCTTGACGATCGACGACACTGTCGTCGGAACGGTAGACGCGCACCCGTTGCCACCGCCGCGCAGCAGCCTCCAGGAGAGCGTGGACTCCGGAATCGAGTCGGAGTGCTCATCGATATGCATCAGGGTGGAGCCCGCCGTCGAGCGGTCGCTGGACGTCGTTGTCGTCCCGAAGAGGCCCTCGCGCGACGACAACGGTGTGGGCGAGGACAACGACGAATACGGGGAGTTCGCGTCGGATTTCCTTGCGAGGGAGGCGCGACTGGTAGATAACGACAGCATGAGCGATGGCGTCGCGCACTCGTACCTCAACAGCATCAAGTGCACGGTCGTCAGCACGGCGCGGCCTGTCGCCGACGAAGGCGTCGCGCACTCTCCCGCAGCCGTGCACGGCACCAGGTGAGTATACTGAGCGCGGGTACCGGGCGGTGCCTTCTCCTCGGTGCTTCTCTTCGGAACTTCCTACAAGAACCCTAGAATGCGTTACGCGCGCCATTCACTCGACGTAGCTGGCTTGCAATCTCAGCAACGTAAGAAGAATAACATGTGGCAAATATTCTGCATCGAGAAAACGTATGCTTACAGACGTCGCTCTCACCAATATGCTGTCACATGTTGAAAGAGCCACACAGAACTCGTTTGTGATTTAGGGAATTGTCTAGTTGAGAGGACACTGAGTTCTCTTCGGTTCACCACAGTAACCACGACAACAATTCAATCAGATATAAATTTCACAAAATTGACTTTCCCCGACGTTTAAGTGATTTCGTTATACTAGTTTTTCAGCTCAAAATTATTAGGAAACAAGAATGACAATGTCAACAGAGACAATTGCACTTGTGAATGGATGACTTATGCATTCGTGTGGAAAAGCCACACATTCTATGGGTTTAACGCTACTGATGGAAAGGATGTTCCTTTCACTGCTTCGACTTTTCTTCAGCTTTCCGCTTTTATTCGCTTTTACAGCATCAGCTTTCATTGTTGCTATTGCTGGGAACATTTGAAGATCTTCAAAAAGTTTCGAATGCTCTGCCATCACGACTAAAATGTAACGAAATGTTAAGAAGTAATCGCTAATTGTTTCGTTTCTTTCGCGAAATTATTTGGAGCGTTCGAAAATCTTTAAAGATTCAGGCGTTGTTACACAAGATTTCTACAGAACTTTCTACATAGTTTTTACCTCGCGATTTGTTGGCGATCTTTTCGTTCGTTTCCTTGCTGAGTTACTTTACCCTCATTTACTTTTGACAAACACATTAACATGTTTGCTTTATTAACATTTATTAAAAGAAAAGCTTAATTTTTACATTTATTTGTTTTTCATTATTTTTTGTTCCTGCCTCGTTTGTATCTATGTATATTTTCCTCTTACTGTGTATATTTTCCTTTTTTAGTATTTCCTCTGCCGTTGCATATCTTTATCATGTAAACTTCAATATACATTATATACTACAATTTAAAAATAAATTGATCATAGTTACAGTTTTCTAATAGCTACAATTTTACAATAAATAATTAAGCTGAATATTTTAACTTCTTCATAATTATTTAAGATTTCATTTAATTTTTTGAAAGCTTTTGCACAGCTTTTCCTTCAAAATGCACTTATATGTCCGCACGAATACTAGTTTATGGGACGAAGACAATGCTTCATTTTTTGCAGCCCGAAATAATTCAGCGAAGAAGGAAGAACAGAAGGCGGAGGATAGTGCCAGCGAAGGGAACAAAACAAACGCGATCGAGTATGATGTCGACGATGATGAAATCGACGAACTTAAAGAAGTGATGAAGCAGCTCGAGCCAAAGTATCGGCGCTATGCCAACTGGCGGATTTGAATGCTGTTTGAAACTATTTATCATTCTTTTTGGAGGTTGTTGATACAAAACAGATGCAGGCTCCAAGGACTGTTGATTCCGTGGACACTTACAATTAGCATTATACATCCTTCTATGGATTCTTGGTTCCATGAATCATTGATATTACAGACCTTTGGTTGATTTTATCCTTCCGCGCTTTTGCGCTTAAAAGTTCTTAGTTTCTAGACAGAGTTTATTTTTAAAGACACTTGCCATTATAAAATTTTGACGAATAGAAACTAGGAAATTGTTTTAACGAATATTTATCATGATAGATTCCTCTTTTCAATGATCTTTATTTTAAATATTTGATAGTATTTTTATGTGTACTGGTATTTTGGTACCATACACCTTTGAATTCAGATCATTATTATGAATAGTACTATAGTTCCATAATATCTTGCGTATACAGCACTTTATGGATCTTTGTTATCTTTTCTCTTAGACTCTTGAATCTATAATCTACTTTCGCAAATCCATATTCCACAGATCTTTGGAGTTGTTGCACATCGAAATATGCGGAATTACAGCGCAGATTTTTTGATGACCCCGTGGTAGAGGAAGTATACGAGCGAGCATTGAAAACTTAATTTTTAACTTTAATAAGTGTCTTATGTAGTAGCTAGTTTTTGTCGGTTTTTTTATTTTGCGGGGAGGAGTAACTGGAGGAGGAGTTGGGAGGTAGAGAGAGATGAAATGGAAAATGTATAGTAGACGATCGATTCTAGTCCCGAAGACAGTCGATCTGTCGTGGGAAATTGTAAACTTAACATTGCACTACTGTCTCTCGCCGCGCGTAGTGTAACACGCTGGCAGTGATCGATGTAAAGCCAGTGCTTCTTAAACTTTTACAAATCACGGGACACCAAAGGATAGAATCTTTCTTTGTTGTGCCTCGAGCCTCTATGAAGGCTTTTCTTGAGAAACGATGGCAGGTGAAAGTTACGATTATAGGGTGTTCCACTACAATCATTGACGATGTCCTTTCAATTAGAAGTTAAACCGAAGACAGAGAAAGTGATGGTTGTTTCGATGCTGATGCAACAATAAATAGTTAATAGAAACGTTAAAAATTGCTAATTTTCATTAAAGAACTATCTATATTATAAATAAAAGAATATCTCTGTGTACGTGTGTGTGAAAGGACATCTAGATGGACACCTTGTATATAAAACATAAGGGATAGTATAAACTTTTTCAGTGTAACTTTCTTTCTATGATTAAATCTTTATTTGTGTTGGATGGACTACAGTGAAATAGATATAACAAAGGATAAATATTTGTCGCAATTAACATACTAATCAATGTAGAATTATCTGTTATATTTCCAGATTTTCGTGGAACACAGTTTAAGGAACACTGACCTAAAAAACGTGGCGATTACCTTAAACGAAATACTTTAACGAATTATTACTTAAATGTACATCACTGTTAACTAAAACTGAAAAACTTCCTGAATGCCTTGTATATATAGTATATCGCAGAAAATATGAGAATCATTAATAGATCAATCCCAAAGAAATTTGAAGCTGGTTTTTTAATATAGCTTAAAAATATTAATATAATATAATATTTCTTAAAATAATTTAGTAGAATTTTAATACACCAGCATCTAATATTGAAAATTACGAGATGCAGCGAGTTAAGCTTCAGGAATGTAAATAAAAAATGATTATTTTTTAATTAATTCGAAATTCTGTTTGCATCTTAGTTTAGAGATCGATTATCAAGATACTTAATGTTAAAAATTAAAAGTTGCTTAAAAAGTTTAATTTTTTGTCTAGCAATGTTGAACTTTCAGCTTCAGAGATTCAGCTTAAAGAGATAAGGTTTCTATTACTGATTATTATATTTTCTGAGATGTTCTGTACATTTATGTACATTTGTGTGTGCGTGTGTGTGGTATGTAATGTGTGTATTGACTGCAGGAGAATGCGATCGAGAAATATTCGCGGTTACTGAGTGATCGCGTGTTACATCACAGACGATAAGTTTCGAAGGCGACTCGAATTTGTGTTTCGTGAAAGAACTTAAATACAGTTCCAACAATACGAGGCAAGGAGAAAGTTCTTATCTTTTTATAATATTGTAGTTATATTTTTGAAAATATTATAAAACAATTTACTATCATTTTTGCACGTTTATAATTTGCATAACGAAATGAAAATAGCTTAAAATCATCTGCAATGTAGATGAAATCCTTATATTACAATATACATAAATATATATATATATATATGACTTTTTTATTTTAATAAATACCAGGCAGGTTTATATATATATTTTTTTATGTAAATAAGATGTACTTTTTGTACCTTTTATATAGGATTAAGGTTTATTAGGAGATTAACTTTGTTGCTTTATGTTGCGTTTTATTTATTAACACTCAGAGTTTGGAAATTGGCGCAACTATTGTTGAGCAACGCTGTACGGTATTATATACATAGTTTTTTTTAAATATCGTTATGTACGTTAAAAACAGATTCGAGTCTCGTCGAAGATATATCGTCAAAAAGTTATCGCGTTTAGGTAGCTCGCAATTTTCGGAAAAACGAAATACTAACTATTCTATTATTGTATCTTAAATTATATCTCTCGTTTTTGTGGTTATTTACTCTCTTAACAAATCTCGTTACAAATGTAAATATATATACATACGTATGTATGTATAAATATATATATATACATATATATATATACGTATATCATATTTATGTATGCATATGTATATGATATAGATACATATATATTCGCCACGTTGCTAGTGGCTAATGTTATGTAGAATAAGATCGTCGCCCTTGCGACGATGACAACTACAAGCATTCTTGTACCTGTCTCGCGCTGAGTAATAATTGCACGTGCAATTATGGCATTTTTACTATGCATCTTGCAATTTGTCAAACAGTAAACTACAAGCGCAAGTTTCTATATATTCTATTGACAATAAGTAACAAGTAATCGCTAAATTTTTGGTATTTCTCTACGTATTTGACCAAACGGATGGTGGTGATAAGTGGGAAACAAAGTAGCCAGTCGCACTTGTCCATGGATCTCGCGCCGATATCTTCAATGAACATTCTGGCAAAGTAACATTTTACACATCTTAAAGTAACATTTCGAGTCGCCAAAAATACGTGGCAAATTAAACCGGATTAAGCGATTTTGATAAACTGAGAATTTTATCGAGAGATCAGATGTTGCGCGTGCAATTAGAGCGTGTTTCATTTTGCGACATGTACAATTCCCTGTGCGTTAGAACTATATATATATATATATATATATATATATATATATATATATAAAATAATTTTATGAAATTGCAGTTGCACGCGCATTTATTTCCCAGTGAAATGCGAATATTAATCCTAAACTATGCCATGCTCCAAAGCCGTGGTCCAGAATGTGATCACGGATGTTGTAACTCAGACCGAAATTGTACAAAGCGTTAATCGTACAAAGTCGAAGGACGGTCCCTTCTGCCCTGTCGTTCCCAAAACAAATATGTTTGAATACTAGAAAAAAAATTTATAAAGCTTGCAAGATTTTTGTAACGATTTCTCTATTCAAGTGTATTTTAATACGATTATACCGGGAAGGAAAGGGTCGAGATTTAAGTTTTGTCTACTCTCGCGTCTGTAATGAATCTCTCATCAACTCTGCGACAAATCTAATCGCTCGATGGAGGGGCGATGATTATTTCTTTTTGTCAAAGCAAGAAAATTCGAGGAATTAATTTTAAAGATTCAGAAATATTTTCGAAACGATACTGCTGAGCTCACTTCGTCCTTTCGTCGCGCGCGAAAATATCTAGGTGAAGTGAACTCGTCGGGTTTTTTCGACTTCATATCTTTGTAATTTATGATTTCGCGTAACAGGGAACTATATCAATCGTTTAGAGATAATGAAATTGTAAATTGGTATAATAACCGGTATAAATCGGTTTCAGATTGACAGAGTGACTCGAGATCTTTTCTTACGGCGATCGAGCTGCTTATTTGTGTGTATATCTGTTTTTCTAAAAATCGAGATATCTATTTGGAATATATCTTTTTTAGACCGGTGACACTGTTTGCGAGTCTCTTGTTGTTGTTGAAACGTAAAGAAGTCTTTTTCAGGAGAGCTCTGGGAACAACGCTAACAATTCGTCTCCTAGATCGCTCGGTGTACACACGTGTGTGCGTGGATGGATGTCATGGGTGAATGCGTGGTAGTCTAATTATGTAAATAACTATTGCCGAACGCGCGGCACCGTTCTACGAATGTCCTGAGAATAGATGTAGTATATATATATATATATATATATATATATATATATATATATATATATATATATATATATATATATATATATATATGAGAAACACACAGATTGAGTTTGAGAGATTTTACTGAATCGACGTACGAGAGAATAAAGATGATTTAATTATAAATCGTAGTCCGATATTTTTTTTTCTTACCCAGCGTCATCTATTCGTTATTATCTTTAGATTTTTACATCCCACGTTTAACGCTAAGTATGACATTCTAAAGCTCGAGATAACATTACGAAATAACATAACTTTATTACACTGGACAAAGCAAATTCGCGATTAAATAATCGCATGCAAGTGCTAAATGCAATATAGATCTTGATCTTCAAGCATCTTTTTTTACTTTGATTTGTAATGGTGTTACATCTCGTTGCGGCATCTTATTTCGCGGACAGCTAAATAAATTGTAGAACAAAGACATTGTTTTGAACAGTCATTTAACAATAATTATATGATTTACAGTCTAATCACATCTGAGAGATTGTTCCGCAAAAAAGGATGAATGAAGTAGTAGACATTATGTACGAGGATTATCCGTGAACTAACGACCGTTTTGTTATAAAAAGTTTTTAATTGAAAACTTCTCAAAAGTTTTTTTTTATAGTAAAACTACATACCTTAATCTATTTCTCAACATAGTCACCATCAATATTGAGGCACTTATCGTAGCGATCTACCAGCTATAAGTCCTCCAACATTCTGAAGAGATGAAAATCATTTAGCGCTAAGTCTGGACTGTATAGAGGACGGTTGAGAATTTCCCATCCAAAAAATTTGGACTTAATAGACTGATGGCAGGACTATGAAGAAAATATTTTAAAGTTGGTGGATTATTACAATAACGTCCATTTCCATCAATGTAGATTAACTTTAATCTCGGTTTAACTTATTCTTCATCCTTTCTAATTCTTAGAACTAGAAAAAGATAAAGAGTAAGTTAAACCGAGACTAAAGTTAATCTACATTGGTGGAAATGGACATTAGTGTCTCAATATTGACAATGATTATGTTAAGAAGTAGGCTAAAGTATGCAGTTTTGCTAAAAAAAACTTTTTTGAGAAATTTTCTATTAAAAACCTTTTATAGCGAAACGCTATTCCCAGATAACCATCGTACATTACAAATTGATTGAAAAAAAAAAGATAAAATGAGTAATATATGTACATATCTGTTGAGGGATCACAAGCTCCGAATGAAGACTTCGGTTTTACGTACGTTTATTAAAGCTTCCGCAATACAATTTATTAATCATCGTTTGCACAACCTTATGTTTCTTCTCGCGGCGCGAACTAGAAAGATAAAAATTGCATTTTTTATACCGAAAGTTCGACAGACACCGCTCGATACTCCATCCTCCGCCTCTTTTTTTTTTCTTTTTCGTTTCACAACCTAATTCCTTCGTTACGAAGCGGCACAATCTTCGATCACGCTACATGGTTGTTCTCTGATTTTTCCTCCGCGATACAATGCCGGCATTGGAAGATTATCGCTGTTTATCATCGACGACGCGATGTAATAATAATATATAAAATAGAACATTTCGGAAATAACGTTCAGATCTGTACAACCGAAAAATTATACACTCACCGGTCTCGTATTTATACTCGTACTTTTCTTTTATAATGTGTATATATATAATATAATATAATATAATATATATATAATATAATATATCTCTCTATGCATGTAAACCTATGTAAATGTACATATACTGTCGATTCTGTGTACTTAGTCGAGTTTACATGCTTACACGGCACCACGCGGATGAGTATTTAGGACAGCGCGATTGCACGTGCGTGCAAATGAACAAACGAGAATTATAATCCTTTGTGACTTTGCGCGAATTAATTTCAGTCCTCCTCCTTTCAACAATCTCCTCCATCCTATGTAGATCCTTAGAATGTACACAGATTGCGAAGTCCTCGAAATTTACACAAGCTTTGGAGGAACTTCAAATCTCAGCGTTAATTTCGAAGGATCTACAGGCGATATTGAAAATCGAAGAATTCTTTTTTATAATGCACATTGCTGGATCTTAGATCACCGAATATCCACAGGCGGCCTCATTCGATCGAGGCGTTGATCCTTAAAATTTATTGATTTATGAACATCCGATACGAATTTAATTTCACTTTTTGAGCATTTTTTATTGCAGTGGCGTAGCCAGGGGGGGGGGATTAGGGGTATAAATCTCTCCCCGAAATTTTGGAACCAAATATGAAAATATGAAAATGAAAGGTTGAAAGCCGAGAGAGAAATAAAATGGTAAATGCTTTAAGGTCTAAAGAAAATGTCCTGAACGAATATTGTTATCTTATTTAATTAAAAAAGTTATGAGTTGTTCTGTGATTTTAATTTTTTAAAAATCCCTCGCCCGAAATAAAATCCTGGCTACGCCCTTGTTTTATTGCTTATATAAAGCTGACTGCACAATCTTGGAATTCATAAATCTTGGTTTTGCCAACATTACAGATTTATAGATTCACGAATGCTCATTCTCTTAGATTTTTACTTTATAGCGTCATAACTTTTAATCCAAAACGTGCCCTTTCTCGATCCATAAATTCTAACCATCGATCCTAGTTTCAGACTTTTACATTCAAATTTCCATTATCCTTAAGTTTAAAGATCATTTATAAAATTTTACTACAACCGTTATATTCAGTGGATTTTCGGATCTATAGATCTAGATGTGCATCGTAGAAAAAGCAGAGAGAAAGAGAGAGAGAGAGAGAGAGGAACTGCGCCGAACAGGTACCTGAAGGATATTGTGACATAACAAAAAGTCCATTTGCGTTGCGCATAATGTGACGAGACTTATGTGACAAGAAAAAACTCTGAGATTCAACAAATCGGTCGCGTCGTATCGTCGATGTGTTCGCTTAATAATTAATCAACGAATGTTATTTCCTGGTCGAGGAGCACTCGTACATTCTTTCAGCCATTTGATGGCATACACAAGCTGTATCGAAGCTGTTGCTCGCGCTTGCCTCGTTTATGCGATATACAACAAGAAAACGCATGCACATAAAAGAGGCCTTCACATTCTCATTTCGCTACTTAACACCCATACGCATCCGCAGGAGGGGGGAAGGGAGGCAAGAGGAGGCATTTGCCCCCTTGAAATCAGCAAAAAATTTAAGCATTTGCTCTCCCTTTGAATAAAGGAAAGACCAAGTTGTGCTAATTTTGCCGATCTCTGCCCTAATCCATAGAATTATAATTTCAAAAGGTGTATAAAAATTTCAAATTATAACCCAAATAACATGCATGTCTGAAAGACATCGAAAAGATATCTTAAAGACGTCTTATGCAACTTCATGTTGCATAAGACATTTTTTCGATGTCTTTTAGACATGCATGTTATCTAATTCTGGAAGTAATATTTTAAATCATGCCCCCTCCTGGAAAAAATCCTGCGGACGCCCTTGTCAACACCATTACGTTACTAGACACTACGTGTCTAGTTCAGAAACGGACAAGACACATAAATAAGATAATGAAGAGATAGCTCATTGTCTTTATGAAGTCAAGAATCCCTCAAGCATATTTATACAGTTATACTATGTGATATAATAATATGATATTATCATATATAAGGAGATTTAAACTTGTGATATGTAATGTAATCGCGAAGTATCTGGATTTTTCTCAGATCGTAAATTTTCAATTTCACAGATTCTTGGCCATTTATTCTACTTTTCTACCATTTATATTCATCTACAAATCTTTAATATCATAGATATTTCTTACACACACACACACACACACACACACACACACATGCACACGCACACACACACACACACACACACGCATACATACATATATACACACAAATTCAATCTTTCACGTAAATTTGTAAAAGCGAAATTCTATTTTCGTGAATTTTTGCTTTTGCATCTTTTTGTATTCGTAGAAATTGCCTGATTCATCGACACTCGTGTTGTTCGGTTTTGTATTTTTTATACTTTCACAGTTCTTGAACTTCAAATAAAATACCATCTCTGTATTATCCCATTTTTGTGCTTCTGACGACGATTATTAAGCACGTCAATGCCAATATCGACATTCCTATACGTTTTGATTAATACATAGTCGTGTTACCTCTGATTAAAAAATCGTCTACCGAGTATAAGTGTCAACCAGTATGCAAACGACGCCAGTTATAAAAGTTTGCAACACGCATTCGCGACTTTCATGTGTATATGTACATTTCTTTCCCAAATAAAACTTTCCGCTTCCTTCCTTCACCAACTTACGATAAATAATATATATTATTATATTAGGACGCTCAACACGTATTCATCCTAATCAATTTGGCATAGGAACCTTGTTAACGCACGCATCGTTGAGCTCCATCTCTAATCAACAATTCTAATACTGTTCGTTCAACCGATACGAATCGCGCGAAATCGATTTCACCTCCTTCCGAGAATAGTCACGAATGTTCCATGACGCGAAGCCACGCCTCGTAAAATGTTTCTACAAAAATGTATAAAGTACGAATTAATACATAATTACAGATTGTTGTATATACAAACGTACAGTCTCGTCATGGAATGGTATACGACAATATATTATATTTAGATTAAATAATCTTACGATCGATAATCTTGTAACTACTTGCACAATATTAAATCTCTAGTTAAAAAAACAATGATTGCTCGATTTACAGTCCTACGATATAAGATCTTGGATCCGCGGGTACACATTCTTACGTTTTTTAGAATTTAGAAGAACTCATATTTTTTACGCACTTTTCTGGATCTCAATAAATTATAAAATGTATTTTTATCTGAATTCTAATTGCAGGAATTTTATATGTTATATAAATATAGACATATTTAATTTTACATAATTCCGAAAATCTTTGGTTCCGATGGTCTCTGGATCCAAGAATCCAATATTTGTAATAAAATTTGGCGGAATATTACAGTTAATTAATATTTATTTTATATGCCTGCCTATAAATTCAATATTACTGTTCTTATTGCCAATCAATATGTGTGTGTGTGTGAGATCAATGAAAAAAGAACAGTTTCCTTACAGAAAGGATAAAATTATATAAGCGGTATGCAAGATGCTCCGATAGTAAAATACGTATTTTGTTAAAATTCACGTTATATCCTGAGTTCATCTCGTCCATTATCTTTATGGTGTTAAAATTGTCCCCAAAAAGGGAGGCTGCCTGTTAAATCTATATACTAATTCCAGGTCCATTATACCCCAATTCTATTACAGCTATAATCCGTAGCAGATTGTTCAAACGTCGGTGACTCTTATCAATGTTCGAGAAGAGTTCAATGAGAATATCGGTGCTCGAGATGTGGAACTCGAAAGTCGTCGAGATCGAGATTCCACCATAACGTAGGTTCAGTTCGTCGCATGACTATTTCTACGTCTTAAAAACACTCTGCTATTGACCGGGTAGACTCTAGTCAAGAGTATGAGCGAACTGCCGAGGGCCAGTTTGACGGGTGCTTGGCGGCCGCCAGGTAGCCTAATAAACACCGTCGCCACCGCCGCGACGCCGTCATCGGTGGGCTCGACAGCCACCGGCCTCACATCGCTGTGAAAGCTGACATGCTTGCCGCGCCTGCCCTTACGTTGCGGCGAGCTCGGGCTACACTCGCCGCCATCTCGATCGTAGAGTATTGTCGCGGAGGCGAACGGTCGCTTCGCCATGTGCAGCATTTCCACGACATGACGACGTCGGGCACGGCGTAAATCCGCCGTCTGCTTCGCCTTCCACGCGACCACGCACGCCGCCAAGAAGAGGAAGAAGCAGGAGAAGAAGCACGAGAAAAAGACGAACAGATCGATGTGCAACTGGTCCTGACGGAAGAAGATCATCCCGTAGGCGGCGCGACCGTTCAGCTCCGGATTCGCCGGGTCGGTCGCTCGTAGCGCGATGTGAAACTTGGTCTGGCCCAGCTCGTGCTTGTCTTGCGGCAACGTCAGTACCAGTCGATTCGTCAGATTGCGGATCACCAAAAACGTATTTCGCCTCTCGATCGTCAAGAAGGTGGCCAGGCTTTCTGCGTAGTGCTCTATTACGAAGAACTGTTGTCCGGTATTCCACCGGGTTGGCTCCGTGGTGGTACCGTTAGCCGCTCCAAAATTGTCGTGAGGATGAAACTCAACGAGCCGGAATTTGTTGTTGGACTGATCAGGCCGCAATCTGAATCTGTTGTCTAGTTCGACCTGCGAGTGTAATGAGTACTTCAGACACTTTTCTAGATAAATATAAGCACCGCAAAATTTATAAATGTATGAAAATTGAAAAGAATTGTAAATCTATTACATAGGACAAGAGATAAGTTTGATACATAAAACTTATATCGATTTTGATATTAGCTTAATGGCAGAGTTTATAGATCGTTTATAGATTTAAGTTTATATATATATATAATATATATAAACCGTTTAAGAGTTCAAAGATTTAAGATAAAAAGAGTAGAAAAAAATAGAGACATCCAAAAACGGAGAAAATTGCTTATCGATAAACGAAACGAATATTTTTATTTGCAAAAGTAAAACAGTTTGTGAATGAAAAGATTAAATAAAAAAATCGTACATCTTGATATCCAGTCGACGAGTTTAAAGTGACGACGAAGGAATCATCTCGAGGACTCAAGAACAGATCCAAGGCACCTTGGGTGACATCCACCATCACTCTGATGTCCACATTCATGAATCGCGGTTGCACCATGTAGAAAACAGTCTGGCCAGGGTTTAGGGGTTTCGGCTTCATCTTGCACTCATCTGAAATAGGGAAACGGTGTAAGGATTTACTTTAGACGTGCGAAAACGATAGGATATCGAATAGTTTATAGTAGAAGAAAGAGGATACGAACCGTAAGATGCTCCACACAAAATAGAACGTTGCAATTTAAGAAGAATAATTACTTGACCAAAGTCGAATGCATGAATACAAACATACATATTGAAGTGAAATCGAAATTGTAGTGCCAGTATTTTTGATCGAAGTAATATTGATTCGTATTAACGTTAATATTATTTATATTCACATCAATGAAAAAGACAGCACGGAGGTGATTTGGAAATAGAAATGCCATTATAAGTGAGATTAAAAAATAAAAAAAAATTGTGCCGATGAGGATCTTGTACGGCAATTTTTGCACGTTAGATGTATCGTCGTATGAAGATTTAGTCTCTCATTTGCACGATTGTACGCTCACCTATTAATTTCGAGTCGAAGCACATTTTATTGTCGACCGTGACAGTCTTGTAGCACTGATGGCCCATCGTCGGGGTGCCGGCGTAGTTTTCTCTGCACTTGCTGCATTGTACCATCCAGCACGGTGTGCCGCCCGTGTTTGTGCCCTTTATAGGACCGCTGATGCAGGATGGTTCGCTCTCGGTGTTGTTGCCGCAATTGCACTTGTCGCCGGACACAGGGTCGCACGTGAAGCCGTGACCGTGGCACTCGCAAGGCCGGCATACGTCTCGAAGATCTTCCGTCCCCCGGAAGTAGCCAGTCATGCATTCGCCGCACTTGTCACCTCTCGTGTTGTTCCCGCAGTTGATGCACTTCGCTTTCGCCACCGGTCCTTCCCCCAGCTGCCTACTCAGCTTCTCTATCGACATCTTGTCCACCGAGTTCGGATCGGGCACGGTCATGCTGTCGTTGATGCAGATCCGAGTGTGCCCGTTGCAATACTCGAGACACGGCACGCACTGACCGTTGTCCGCGGGATTGCCGACGTACAGAGGCAGGCACTTCTCGCACTGCTTTCCCATCGTGTTGTTATGACATTTCGTGCAGTTATCGAGCTTGTCCGGGCCAGCGCAGTCGCTGTGGCCGTTGCACTGACACTGGATGGAGCAGTTCGAACCGACGTAACCGAAGTCGCAACGGCACAGATCGGGCTTCACGCATGTGCCTCTCACGCAACCCTGCGTGCACATGGGCACGCACATTTTCTTACCAAAGTCGTTCCCCCAGTTTTCGGTCTTATATCCATCCCCGCATTTGCACTCGAAGCCCTCCTCCAGGTCGAAGCACTTCTCGCTTTTCGGCGAACACGTATGGTGACCGTTCTCGCATTCGTTCTCCGGTGGGCAGCGGACATAATGCCACGAGAACTCCGGTTTCAATATCGCGTTGAGCAACGACATCGTACTGTTGTCCTGTGCTTCTGAAGAGTCCACGTGATACGGATGCAACGTTGTGGTGATCGGCGGCTCGACCTCCGGGAAGTGTTGGCGATAAAGCATTTCACAGGTACCACCAGCCGGATGATCGGTCGGCGCTTCGAGTGATCCTTCCGTGCATATACCTTGACCGGTTATATTAGCAGAGTCCAAGGAGCACCAGCCGCAATGCGAATGCTTCAGGCAGGTGCTGCACTGTTTGAACACTGAGCATGGCTCCGGGCAGTGATCCATGTCCGCGCTACGCAACACCAAACCGCAAACTCCGCCAGCGCAATAAAGCGGCTGGTACGACGGCGAGATGCACTCGTTCAATTGCGTAGACCATCTACATTCGCTCCACCCACCTTCGGCTCCAGTACCCTTCAGACAGCTTCTGCAGTCTTTATGCTCGGAGCACCTCTTCTCACACTGCGTGCTGCTCAGCTTGATGCTGGACCGCTCGAAGATGTCGTCCAGCACGCAGTTCCAGTCGTAGACGGGTTCGCCCGTTAGCTTCAGTCCCAATTCGTTAGTTTTCAAAACCTGCCTCGTCCACACGCAGTCACCCAGACTATTGCACTTCTCGCAGTCGCTCGCCGGACATAGCCGTTCCCCGCACTGATTCACGCTAGTTACCGAAACGCTGCATTTGTTCAGCTCCTGCAACTGCTCGTCGCAGTCCTTGTCCAGTGGGATGCATTTGCCGAGCGGGCAGTTGGTGCACCATTTGCAAACCGGCTTGTCGTCCGAGTAATATGGCCACTCCGCCAGACATTCCGTGCAGGTCCTGAAGTTTTGACAAGTCCTGCTTGCCATCCAGTCTGAACTACAGATTACTCCGTTCGACCGTGTCCCTTCAGTTGACTTGATGTCACACTTGTCGGCCCGGTTGCTCGATATCTCGTTCGAGAAACAGAACGAAGTGTGGTTGCCGTCGAGGGTAGTGATAGAGCAGAACGAGCAACCGAAATATTTCCTGCACGTATCCTTATCTTTCCACAGATTGCACAGATCCTCCGGTATACCGATTAACGTAACGTGACTTTTAATACCACCGTCAAAGCCACCGACAACATAAACGGCGTTCGACTCTGGATCAGCATGGGTCATCGCGTGGGCATACGCCGGCGGTGGCGGACTGCCGATTGTCTCCATGTCTTTCGTTATCAGACGTATCCACAAATTACATGAATATTTGTACGCTATCAGCGAGTCCGAGGTGTTGTGAGGATTTTGCCGGCCGCCAAATATCACCATATATTCGTCCGTCGTAACAGCGGAATGAAGGAATCTTGCCTGAGGCAAACTGCTACCATCGGTAGGGCCGTCTTCAAATGGTGGCAGTACAGACCACGTCTGTGTCTTGTAATTCAAGGCATATAATTTGTTCGAAATAAATGTTCTATTTACCGCGTAAGTATAGCCACCGAAGACATAAAAGCTATCGGACTTGCTGTGATATACTGTGGAATGACCGTAAACACCTAGGGGTCCGTTTCCTACAGTGTTCACCGTATCCCAGGTTTCAGTCTCCAGATTAAACTCCCAGACCGTGTCTAGATATCCATACTTGGGACTAAAGCCACCGACCAGAATTAGGATCTCCTTTTCTCCATCCCTGCGCAAGGTCAGCGTGTGACCGGCTAGAGGCAGCGGCTCCTTCTTTGACTCGTCCTGCACGATTTGGCTCCATCGCTGGTTCTGCAAGCTGAATTTCCAGAAGTCGCTGAGAGTATTGTTTGACAGTCCTTGTACGTCCTCGTCCTTCATCGACAGGCCGCCATAGACATAGATCTGCTGCCTGCTGTGCACAATTTCAGCGGCGTGAAAGTAGCGGCCCTGAGGCATGGACGCCTCTGAGGTAGATTCCACTGTCACTGGCATCCATGTGTTGTTCTTTGTGTCGAAGAGTCTAATGTCGTTCAAGGGTCCATGGCTGAGCGAATAGCCGCCAAACATCCACAGACTGCCGCGTCGATCGGCTACCAGGCTATGTCCGAAGCGCGGCAGCGTCTTCCTTAGGTGGTCCAGATGATCGGCCAAATATTCTGAGTTAAAGAGTTCCGTGAATATCAGTTGATAATTATTGAGCTGGATAGAGCAGTCGCGACCGCCGTAGCCCGGCACACAAACGCAACGGCCATAGCCTTTATCGCAGACGCCGCGTTTCTCGGAGGCAGTACAGTTATTCGGACAGATCTCCACGTCACAGTTGATACCGACGTAACCGGATTTGCAGAGACAGTTACCGTTGCGGCACTCACGGTTTCCTGGGCAGTTGTTGCACGTCATTATCACATAGCTCGCATTAAAACCCTCCACTTCATCCAGTTGCTTATAGTGCACTGTTAGATATCCGGATTTAGCCTCCACTGTCACTGGGTAGTTGGTGCTCTCCGTGCAGTACACGCCCAGTAGTTGACTTTGGTGGCCACCGGTGGATGAAACAAATTCGGGTAAACCGTCGTATACGTAAACGCTGTTCTCTTGGCAGCTTACATTAATGTCATCATGAATGGTGAACTGTGTCACGCTCGGAGTCGCCGGGATGGTCGCATCTAAAGAGAGATCCGTCTGGGGACCGACAATCCAGAGACACTCTCTCGTTGGTGAATCGCCCATGTAATTGTCCCAGAGTAAAGATTGCGAGTGTCGGCTACCGAGACCCTGCTTGCCATTCCCTTCACCGCCCAGCATACCCCGAGACATACAACCATAGTAACACATCTCGCCGTCGCGTGGATCCCCATAGTAGCCCCGTCTGCAGCGTTGGCACTTGTCGCCCTCGGTGTTGTCGCGACAGAAACACATGCCGGTCTGTCGATCGCAAACGCTGAGATCCATGTCGCCATGCCCGTTGCAGTTACATTCGCGACAGTTTAATGGCGTCGTCGCGTTCCCGTAGCTTCCTGCCTTACATTCCTCGCAATAGCGCCCAGTCGTCCAGTCCTGACACTCATCGCAAATGCCTGGTCCCTAAAGATCCAAAAATTAAGACATACACATGTATACACGACATAAAAATTGATAGCAATATTACTAATTAAAAAACTGATAAATTTTGCGAATTTTTGATAATTAAAGATCAAGAAACAAGTTTTCATTTTCTATATACAATTATCTACCTGCAAGCAAGTGGAATGGTTGTAGCAGCCGCAGTTGGTCCGACAATCCGGCCCGGTCCAGCCCAGGTTGCACTCACACTTGTAATCCGGCGCCTCGCTGCAATATCCGTTGACGCACCTCTCGTAACAGGTCTTGGTACAGTTCTCCTTGCCATCGCCGTTAAAACCGCGCTTGCATTGGCAGCTGAAGCTGCCGTGAGTATTAGTGCAAAGCGCGTCGGGATGGCAGTCGTGCAAGCCGAGATCGCACTCATCCACATCCGGGCACTGTGCGTACGCCCAGCCGGACTCGTCGGCCTTCAGACTGCTGTTCCGATAGTCGATGATGACCGCGCTGCAGTTGACGTGGGCCTGATTGAAATCGCCCTGCACGCACACACCGGTGATGGGATTTTCCAGGCTGTAACACCAGCCACAACTGAGCGAATGCAGGCAGCTGGTGCAATTGGAATGCCGACTGCAGCTTTTGCACTGTTCGTGGCCGGTAAGCGATGAGTCACTGCGTGACGTTACACCCATCAAACCCGCCTGGTCCATCCATTCCCGGCACAGGCCGAACTGATATTCAGATGTATACACGGAGAACGAGAAGCACTCCTGTGTGGCCTCGCACCACACGCATCTACCGCGCTCGTCCAGACACTGCGTGCAATTGGAGCGTTGTCGGCACGGGATCGGACACTCATCCAGACTCACCACGGCGTCAGGTAGTCGACCGATTCGTGCGCATCTCGCCTCCTCCGTCCACCACTCGCACAGATTCGTGCCCACGCATGACTCGCAAGAGATGTAGTTGGAACAGTTAGCGCATGCCGACGGCGTGATCGTCAAGTAGTGCCACTCGCGTATTGCCTCACCGCGCTCTTCATCCCACTCTACGTCTACCGCGCAACTTTCCGTCTCGTTGGCGGAGCGCGGTAAACATTGATTGATAACGTCGCACCACCCGCACGAGGAATCAGTCAAACAGTGCAGACAATTGCCATACTGATGACAAGAGCCGTTCTGATATGGCTCCAAATATTCGAACGTAAAGACTTTCGGATTTTCCGCCTTCTTATTGTGCGTAATCTCCATTTTACTAGCATAAGCGTAGGTCGCTGAGGTCACAGTTCTTTTCGACTCGAAATCCAACAGATAGCGGCCCGGCTGCAACTCTATCGGATATCCGTCTGGCCATTTTGTTGGTATACACTGTGATGTCTCCGCGGTTAGATTAGCGACCAATTCCTGAGTAGAAATTAAAAATTACTGACAGTTTAATTATAGCAAAAACATAAAATTTGTTCGACCAATTTATACGACAAGAACACTTCAATTCCCAAAAGTTCACAAATTTCCTTTAATAAATAAAAACAAATTATTTTTAAAATATAAATATGAAATAAGCCTAATTATTTTTTAAATTATTTTTCCTGTGAACTTATGTTTTTATATTTTTCTAATAATTTTTGTTTTTTTAATGACTTTTCAATATAATTAGAGAGTATAGCAATTGTTAAACGGTAAAAGGCTCAGACACAATGAAAGGAATAAGGAACAAGGAATTGTTCCTTATTCCTCTCATTGTGTCTGAGCCCAAAGATAACTCACCAGCTTATCAGGATCATCGTTTCGCGACATGTGAAGCGTCGCGCTGTTATAACTGACGCAGATCTTCAAATGCTCCGCCGCACTGTCCCAAACGAAATGTGGCGGTCTGAGAAAGCCGGTCAACCTGGCGATCATCTCACCACCCTGTCCCGATTCTGCCTTCTGTCCTTGCATGGATGGTACATTGAAGTCAACCGTGGTCGCGTTCACTATGGTAACTGAATCGGGTTGGGTGAAGTTCACCGGCGGTTTGTACTTGAGGAAAGTCAAACCCGGTCTCTTGTCCATCTCTCGACACTCTTCGACCTTGGTGATCTCCGTGCCTTTTGAACCCCACCAGCCCGGTATCTGCGAGGGCGTATCGTCCCGCAGACCGCATACACCGTAATTGTCATCTTTATGGTGACAGCGGGCATTTTGGACACACCACGTGCACGTGCCCAAATTTAGTTTATTCGAGACGGATTTCCTGCCGCGGAAATTCGTGCCCCAACCACCACCGGGCTGACCATGTATCAGACAAGAGTGACAGTCGCCTAAGGCAGGACAGACTCCTGGACAGCGCGTAGTCTGTAGATTCGTCGTGCAATTGCTGCCTATCGTTCGACCGTAGCATATCTGCAATGTACCAGCAAATTTTATAGGTCAGAGCGTAAAATTGAGAGTTGTTTTACGAATATATAGGATATGAAATTAATAAATAGAATACCTCATCCGCGGAACACCAACCACATTCGGGGTTTGCCGCGCATTCCATTAGGCTTTTGTGCCTCGAACAAATTTGCTCCGGCTCGATGTAATCCTCGTCTCCCGGTGCTAACATAGGCGGCAAAGTGTATGCGAGTAGATCCGCGTTTACATTGCCATGATATCCACCGACGAGCAGCAAGGTATTTCCGTTACGTACATCTGCCGCATGAGCGAATACACCTTGCTGCTTAGGATAACGAGAATCTAGAAGTGGAAAAGTAAATTTCATTATTAAACTCAGCATACTTAAATCGATATAGACATTTTATGTAAAATAAATTTAATTTACTTTACCTTTATCGTTTAAACCTAACACATCATGGCTCACCCAAGCATGACAACCAAGATGATAAAGATACATCTGGTTATCGTAACAGATCTCTTCTTTGTTATGTCTGTGAGAATATCCGCCGAACACTACCAGATAATTTCCTGCCACAATAATAAATAAAGCATTATGTATTTCAAATTTTAAAATGTATTAGACACTGCATTATAAATTGTATCATTTCATTTATACAAAACAATTCATATACAATATTTTAGTATTATTTGTAGTGTGCATTTTTACATAAGCTTTATATACATATAATTTAAAGAAAAAATTCAATATATCTATATTGATATATTTATAGCTCTAAACATTATTCCATTTTTAATAATAACAGGTAATTACCTATGATATTACATGTGTGGAACGCGCGTTCTCTCGGCACGTATGTGTCTCGCAAATGCGCCCTCGGATAATGGATCTCGGACCAGACCTTTCTGTCTAATTGGAAGACAAACATTCGATCTGACAATTTACTGAAACGGGCGACGCTGGCGACCACACCGCCGTACACCAGGAGGGAATTGGTAGCGCGATGATATACAGTCGAATGTGCTACCACGCGTACGTCAAGTTCCTTACCGCCTCGAGGCCGCACTTCTCTCCATCTCTCATTAATCGCCGTAGGATCCGCTACAATTATGCGTTATGTTAATATTTTTCAATACTAACTACATGTTCATATATGTATGAACTATAAATATACATTCTTTAGGTTTTCTTGTTTTACTTTAAAATACATTAAAGATAGATAAATTTAAACTCTTACCTAAGCGCAATTTAATTTTATAGAGGCTGGACGAAAACTCCCCGTCAACGGTGCTACCTCCGAACAGATAGATGTATTCGCCTGCCAAAGTTAGAGTATGCCTTGTGAGTCTGGGTGGGTAGAAGGGGGAGTTTTTGGCGCGTAAAGTCCACATGCGTTTTTTCACATTGTAATGCCACAGTTCATTCGACAGAGAACCATCTTGCACCTTTCCTCCGTAGACTACAAAGCCATCTGAAATATAAATATTTTATTCGTATTGTCAACGATAATTACATAACTTAAAGTTTACAATTTTACGATTAGGAATCATACGATAACTTGCTATGATAGTAAATCACAGTAATTTTTTATGATCTTTTCTGCTTTTTCGTCTATTTTGTAATAAATGCAAAAAGCATTTTTCACACTCCGTCTCTTTCATAAAAATATTTCCGAAAAACATTTCCACTTCTAGATTCATTATTATGTCAAACCAGTTTCGTTGTTAATTCAAACAGACAAAAGTAAAATAAAAATAATGTTTTCTAAAACAAGGTCTTATCTACTATTCGTTCTACTTTATATTAATTAGCGCTAGAAAATATAATAAATTTGAACGTGTTAATTCGCGTATAAAATTAGCAGCAATATCTTTTATTTTTGTTTTTGCAGTGTGCAATTTTTTGCTGTTTTTATTGGCATAGATTAGTAAGCGTTGTGTCGACAGACCTTGATATTTACACGCAGCATGACCATATCGAGGACTCGGTTTGGGTAATTCGTCAATGGTTGGCTCTGTAACTTCCTCTTTTAGCGAATCGCTCGTAGTTAATTTTGGATTCGTAAACTCTGGAATGAAAACATTATCTTCCGCGGATCCCGCCACGATTTGCTCCTCCCATTTCACGTCATCGTTCTGTATATCCGTTGCATCACGTTCTCTGTATAAGTTTTCCAAGTTTCTGCGATATCTTTAATAAACAAACATGTAATAAAATATTAATTTAAGCCTAACTGTACAAAACAGGGAGCATTAAATATTTTGTGAAGAATTATGAAGATGTAAAATTTTAAATAATACGAGTTATTCCAAAGATTACTTTAATTAGATTTAATAAGTCATATAAAAAACGTCATATTTCTCGGCTCCACCCTGTATATATATAAAGATACAGGGTGGAGCAGAGAAATATGACGTTTTTGAAATAATCACAACATCGTTAGTTTTTGCTTGAAAAAAACATTATTGGCATATAAATATTCGTGATTACATAGCATTTAATGATATTCATTTGTGGAAAATCACATCTTGCAAATGATGTCCATTTTCGTCTATGCATTGTTGTAAGCGTTTAAGGAAATTGGCCTCCACTTTTTGTAGCAGATCTCTGTCAATTTGGACTATACTGTCCTTCAATTCATCTAATGTACGGGGCTTGGCCTCATACACGCGTGACTTGAGGTACCCCCATAAAAAAAGTCACACATGGATAAATCTGGGGATCGAGGGGGCCATGCAACATCACCAAATCTGGAAACTAAGCGGTTAGGAAACAGAGGGCAAAGAACATCCATTGCTATTCGGCGTGTATGGTTTCAGCAAGATGGGGCAATGTCTCACACAGTCCGAGCGTCAATGGATGTTCTTCGCCCTCTGTTTCCTAACCGCTTAGTTTCCAGATTTGGTGATGTTGCATGGCCCCTTCGATCACCAGATTTATCCATGTGTGACTTTTTTTATGGGGGTACCTCAAGTCACGCGTGTATGAGGCCAAGCCTCGTACATTAGATGAATTGAAGGACAGTATTCGTCAACAAATCGTCCAAATTGACAGAGATCTGCTACAAAAAGTGGAGGCCAATTTCCTTAAAACAATGCTTACAACAATGCATAGACGAAAATGGACATCATTTGCAAGATGTGATTTTCCACAAATGAATATCATTAAATGGTATGTAATCACGAATATTTATATGCCAATAATGTTTTTTTCAAGAAAAAACTAACAATGTTGTGATTATTTCAAAAACGTCATATTTCTCTTCCCCACCCTGTATATATTGTATATATATATATACAATAAAATTTTCAATTAAAATGACGTAATTTGTAATAAGCATTTTGTATATATACAGAGCTTACTAATTTTTATACTTTTACATGAGTAAAATACAAAGTCAATGGTGTATTTTTCCGAATTTTCATACAAGATTGTTTTCGAGATATTAATTTAATGAGCGTGATCTATCACTTACTACCTTGTTGACATTTGCGAATACCGCGGTCTTATATTTCGCGGATGTTTTCTCCTGGGATCGTTGTTCCTATCGATCCTAATGGTGCTTCTGCTTTTCTCGTTTTCCTTATCCTTAGGCATGTTCCTGAATTCTCGCGAGCCGTGTTGACCGCCATCAGCAGTCCGATCGAGCAGGCCGAACGTATTGTTATCTTTGATGCTATAAAGCACCTTCCAGAATAAAGATGACGGGGGTAGGCCGTATATTTCTTTGGCACCAGGATTGCGTTGTAATTCGGTAGCGATCAACGTAGGATCTAGATATTCAGCAGATGCAGCGCCTTCTGCAAATGTTGGGCAATGTTGAGGAGTCATTATCTTTTTTTGATAACATTCATAAAATACAAAGAATTTTCATATTCTACATTGTAATAAATTATATCTTGTATATCCGTAAAAAAAGGTAAAAATATAATCAAAATATGACAAATTATAAAAAAATAATAGATTATCTTAAAATACTTAAATGAAATTTGTGCGTTAATTTATATATTTACCTAATATATTTCCATATTCGTCTTCCCATTGACTTGTGCTAAATCTGTACACTTCTAAGTCACTGAGTATATAATTAAGATCGTAGCCGCCGAAAACATAAAATGAGTCTGTTTCCTGAACGTAAATCGCTGTATGAGCTGCGCGTGGTCTTAGTCCACCTTCCGAATGCGAAAGCCAATGCCACCTACATAAATAATTAGATTATAGATTTTTTATTTGCACACGTCTTATTATTTATTACATATTATTACATATCAATATCCGCAAAATTCAATACAAAATATTAAAAAGAAACTAATATCATTTTATATGTTAACAATGAAAGTAAGAACAAAGTGCAAACACGAGTACTTTAACTAGATAACGTACCGATTTCCTTCCGGATGCGTTTTATGCAACGAACAAGATTGTCCGGAGTATCCATTGTTGCATTCGCATCTTTTCACTCCACAAATACCGGCGTGACTGCAATTGTTTGGACAGAGAGCTCGGGAACAATCTTTACCTCCCCAATCGTTTTCGCAGAAGCACGTATTGTTAATGCACTTTCCATGATGAGTACAATTATTCGGGCAATCCGTGACCGAAAATTCTGCATGGAAACCGTCTAGGACGTAATTTGTATCACTATATAATAATATCAACATCTGTAAACGAAATAGGAAATGTTATAATACCTTACGCTATATAACATTTTATATCAAGTTTTATTTCTGTCATTCTGTTATATCATTGAAATAATTTATATTATATTTCAAGTATATGTCTCATTACAGTTTTATATCTACAACTAGTTTACATAATTTTTTATTGTGAAAGATTATAATATTCTTCATATTTAATTCATGCCATGTAACATTGATTATCAATACGTTCCTGCAAAATCTTGAATCTGCAATCCATTATCTATGTTATTACTGTGGGATACATATACTTACATAACCAGATGATGATGTCACTTGCTGCGGCTCTGTTTTGCCACTAAAGCTACCTAGAAGCGGGGAACGAAAGGAATCCCCATCATAAACAAACACATAGTCATAGCTGCACTCTGTGCCCATTGTCCGAAAACTTAATGTAATAAATTGGCGGCTGTGGTTAGCTGCAACGAGATAAAGAATATGAATTATGTATAAGTTATACTTTACTGTTTAAAATCAGTAAGTAATTTCAACTGTACCTTTAATGAGCCATTCGCAGTGGGAATTTTGAGTATAATTTGAGCCCATAGGTCCATCGCTGATGATTCCCCACGAGTCCGTAAAGACTTTTCTCGTCTTATCGCACGGCACTTGCTTTGGAGATGCCTGCGGAGCTAAATAGAAGCCCGGCAGCAGGCAACTCCATATGACAACCCATGCTGTGGTGGATATCGTCCACCCCATCACAGCGTGTTCACCTCAATGTCGTTTAACAGCATACAGGTCATCATTCATAGATATCAGATAATTTCTTGAGCAATTACGCAGTGTAGTATATACAGAGAGAGTCATATCTGGAAAGAAGTTTATTATTTTTATCCATATGTGTCATTGAGTTTTTTGTACAAGATAAGAAACATCTTCATTCGTCCCAGAATAAATTTGCACAGCTGCACGTTATATTACAGAGATTAATGTAGTCTACAGGATACAATGTATGTGACACGGTTAGACTTTAAATACTGTTTTACAATATTGTATTTGTTTTCTACTCCTGAATTGGCTGCACTAGTTCAGAGTTTATCTTTTTCTTTCCAATGTGGAGTAAGAAAGATAAACTCTGAACTAGCGCAGCCAGTTCAGTTATAAAGAACAGACCTAATGTTCAATATCTTGAGAATGTTGGATATCTCAAACTTTAAGACAATAACATTGTATCAGACATACACTAATAAGCATAGCGCAACTTCCACATGTCAAACACACAGTTAAAATGCCCTTGAATTCTAGCAATATTAATATTACATTAGTACAGCAATAATTGACTTGTACCCCAAAATTTATGATCAAAAACAGACTTTGAACTTGTACATAACATGTAACGGGACAATGCCAAATCTCAGGAACTGGCATACTTTGCAAAAATGCAATACATATGCAACCGAGCTAAGGGACTGTACTATCACTAACGCATTTCTGCACCATGCTCCAAAACCTGTCGTCGCACAGTGAGACAAAATTAGCGCGCGGAGGCAATTGTTATTCGATTAAGGGGGACCACTCGACGATCAACAATCAATTTTTTAACAAACGCCACGGGCAAGCGTGCGAAACGTTCGCGTATAACGCAACATACATGTCGTGCAACGTGTTGAAGGACAGTCCCCCGAAGCGAGTCAGCATCGCGCGTGAACGCAAGGCTCTCGGGCTCCTGATCAATTTGCAAATAAGCACAAATAAGCAAATGACATACACACACACTGCCGCTCGCGTGTGCGTGCGAATACGCACACGCGCGCGCGCACGCATGCACGCACGCACACGCACACACGTGCCCATGAACTTTCCGCACCTATCACGAGACGACGGCGACGGCGACGACGGCGATGACGATGACGGTGACGAAGTGCAGCATAATAAGTTCCGGAGGAACTCGCCTGGCGCACGTCCTCGGCGGAAGTCGAGCGAAATCCTGGGAACGGTCACACCTTCGTCGGCGAGACGGAGTCGCGGTGCATTCTCCGGCGGAGGAGGCGGACTGAGGGATAAAGACAGACAGATAGACAGGGAGATGGAGAGAAAGGGACAGATACGTATCAAAACATCGCGGCGGGAGTAAAGTCCGCGAGCTGCCCGGGATTTGCGGCGCGTCGACGGTACCGCGCGAAGCACCGAGGGAACGCCGGCGACAACCTTAAATCTCGTCGCGGGCGAGGAACGCGCGACGAGCCGCAAGCGCGAGACGTGCCAGGCCAGGCCAGGCGACCGTGACGTAAAACGTCGTGAAACGCCAGTCGGCACGATGCTTCGCCTCGTTGACGCTTCGACTGCCCCACCACTATGTGTATCGCTTTTTATGGTCGCGTCCGCGGAGTGGGGGAAGCACCGCGGCGTCCATTATGGTAGAGTATTTAATAACGATATACTATCGATACTGTCGTTGATAGTATCGGCGCGCATCTGCAGTTTTTTCCTGTCTGTAATTTTTTATAGACTTCTTATAGACTTATTTATATCCATACAGCACAGATTTGATAATCGTTGTTCTGGTTCAATTGGTTCACGAATTACGTGCTGCCGAGTAATTTCTGGACCTATTAATTGCAATAACTCTTCAAATTGAGTGGTACCCATTCGAAAATAATTTCGAAAACGCAAATCTTCCAACTTTAACGTAGGTATAATTGTATGATAAAATCCATAACGTTGACGTTGTTGAAACAATTCAGTTACCCAAATCCGTTTCTTTTTATAATGCCGCTTCCTTTTTGGAGTTTCACTGGCCCAAACTACAATTGCACTGGCTACTGCTGCAATTGTAATTTTTTGCCTTCTTAAAGTCTCAATATTATGCTTTTGAATGGCATTCTCACATTGTTTGTACCACTGATACAATCTTAATTCGTACGACATTATCACAATAATATTTTGAGGCTATAATTTAATATTGC